>JAWDEX010000005.1:4280091-4322367 GCA_035221805.1 Trichilia hirta | reverse complement strand
AAAATATGAGCCCGATTTGACATTAGATGGCTTGTCTAACTAGTCGACAATTTATTTCATACACATGGCTTGCTAATATAAGGTAAGATATTAAATACTTGTCACGCCGCCGGCATAGTGCACTAAATCTTTAATGTAAAAGAACTTTTTGTCAGATCTTAAAAGGTGTATCCTACTTACCACTTCGAGTCTCCTGTTTTTAAACAATAGTAGTCGAGGTCGACTCAAAATATTGGGGATTTGGGCCTTATTATGGGCTCGAGACATGGATTCAATCCGAATAACTTTGCTACCCTCCTTCTCAAAGTGAGGCATGGTGACTTTAGAAAAATCCATCAATACTGAAATTTCGCTAATATTTGTCAAATTGAAGTTAACTTTATAAAAAATTATTTTCTTAATTAGACACATTTAAAAATTAAAGTAAAAAATTTATTTTATAAATTCTCTCACTTTATTTTTTTTTTAGCGTGGGATAAATATAAAAAAATAATAAGCTATTTTCTCAATAAATAATAAAACCATGAATAAGTCATTGATTTCAAATTTCCTAGAGATCCCAAATTGGCTCACCATTTCATTCATTAAAGATTCGGGATAATTGCAATGGAAGCTAGAATTAAATTTTGATGTTGCGCAAACACTATCTTCTAACCATGCATTAACCATAGTACAATGAGACAGTTTTGCCTTCCCAAAGATGTAATTCCCTGATCAAAACATAATTGTATGAACTCGTCAATTCAAAGCAAATGATAAATGAGTCGCCCTCAATTTCCTCAATGTTTAAAGATGTACTGGCCATTTAGCCAAGCTTTCACGGTCTGATGACTCAACTGAGATGGACATTGCTAAAAGCACATTGACGGCCTTGAAAGCTGTGCTGTGGAGAGTCTGAGATGACAATTAGATGGATTCCATCAGACAACTAAGGCACTGTTTTAACAGCGCCCCAGCAATGACAACTCGATGGTGGTATTATCACCGGCGGCAACGTCCCGAGACTTTGACAAGTCAACGAGCTTCATTGCGGCCGGTTCCAAAACTTCCATCTTGCTCAAGATGGTGGCGACGCTGTTGGTGACGATGACCTCACAGCTGGCATTAAGATTATTAAATTAAAATGTTTAAGAAATAAAAATATAACAACATGTAAAATATTTGAATTAACATATTTTTAGAAAAACATTAAATCATTTAAAATTTAAATTACAAAAATCTTATAGTAACATTAACATTATTTTTACCAGTAATTAAGGTGAATGTAGGTCCGTATTTTAATATTTATAATCGGTTGTATGTCTTGAATATTAATAATATTTTATCAATAATGATGGGTTATAATGGATTATATTCTAAATTTAATATTTGATTATTGAATATTTATAATGAATTATATCGTAAATTTTAATTCTAAATTCCTAATTCTTATCTATAATAATATGATATTGAGACAAAGTCTTAAATCAGAGATTTATACTAAGCAATTTATATGTTAATTATAATCAATAATAATTATAATAAAAAATTTTATAATACATGTTGAAATTGTGCCATCTAAATTTTTTTAAAAATTAAAATAACATTTATTTATTAATTATTAAAATTTTTATAAATTTTAAAATTAAAAAGAATATTCTACAGGTTTGAGAATATATAACATTATTAATATTTTATATATAAACCTCTTTTATAAGCATCATTTAATGTACAGGACATATAAATAACAGAAATTATGAATTCTTAATCTTATTTATTTTTATTTAACAAATCATCTTATTTTTATCATTGATACCCAAATTATCTTTTAATATTATAAAATTTTTAATTACTTTTATACTTTATATAATACAATATTTAAATTATTTTATTATTAAAAATTTGGAATGTCTTTATGTTAGGTCTGACATTAATACTCGCGATATTGTCTGTTTTAAAAGAACTTTTGTTCTCTCACAATTTTAAGAATTGTTGTGATATGTTAAATATTTTTACTCTGCACAAATACTTTATTCTTAACAGATTTTATTAATGTGAGATTAAATACTTCTCACAGTTTTAAAAGATGCCATGACATATTAAGTATTTTTACTCTATATGAATACTTTACTTTGAATAAGTCTTACTAATGTGGGATCAATTACCCTCAGCCATCTCAGCTTCCTACTAAAAGGCAACCTTTCTTTAAGCCTTACGCCCGTCACCACTCTCCACCCACATGAAATTGAGCCATTACATTCTCTCCTGTTTGACAAAGAGTCGTCCTCTACTTTAATACTATTGTCAAGATCTATACTAGTAGTCATAAATTAAGTTGTTACATTCTCTCTAGTTTTACAAAAAACCGTTTTCGACTTTGATACTATTATCAAGTGCTATATTAACAGTCATGATATTATTTGCTTTGAGCGAATTTTTTTCTTCATGGCTTTAAAATGCATTGTGATATGTTAAGTACTTTATCTTATGTGAGCATTTCACTTTAGACAACCCTATCGACGTGGGATCAAATATCTCTAGTCATTCCAGTAGCCCCTAACTCAGCCTTAGTTCTATCACTTGCATGGAGCTAGGTCATTACACTTTATTAAAATTTTTATATTTATTATTTGGAGTAATTTTTTGTATTTTATATAGCAATTAATAATGAATTTTAATACATTAAAAATATAACTTACCAAATATAAAAATATCAACATTGTTATTAAAACCTTTTTATTAAATAAAAAGTTAATTAAATATTCAATAATTGAAATTAAATAAATAAAAACTTTATCAAACATATCATAATTAAATAAGAGTAATTTCATTTTAACCCTTAATGTTTTACCAAAAAATTATTTTGATTAACAAGTCTGATGTATTATATAATAAGATTCTTAATATTTTTATAATTTATTACTTAAATCCAAATAATAAATGTTTCCTACACTAATAATAAGAATTTTACAGAAAAAAAAAAAACTCTCTTACAATTTTAGAAAATTATAAATACTTTCTATTATTTTAGTAAGAAATATCTCTAAAATTTTAAATTAACGGCACATACTTCTTATAATGCCATTTTATTAATTAATTTATCTTATTTTATAGTATAATTACTAGTATATCCTTTTAGTTTAAAACATACTTTTATAAAAATTAGGAGTATAATAATAATTACACTATTAAAAAAGACAAATTAATTAAAAGAATAATATTACATGAGATATTTGTCATTAATTTTAAATTTTAAAAAAATATTTGTTACAAAAAAGAGAGTAATATTTGTAATTTTTTGAAATTATACAAATTATTTATCATTCTTTGTCTAATAGGAGCATGGTCAAAGGACCAAAATTCCATTGATTGAAAACTTTTAGACTTAAATGATAATGTTTAGAAATATTAGGACCTTAATTATCTAACACGTCATACGTATCAATTAAAGTAATATTTTTTAAAATATTAAGGATCGAAATAGAATTACCGCTAATTAAATATAACTAAGTAATAAAATAGAATTAAAGAAAAATTAAAAATAGAATTATTAAATAGTTAATTCAGATGGACAAGATTTCTCTCGCGATAACACAAAGAATCTAGCAGAAACAGGGGTTTACATTCCAAGCGTCGGCAACTTCTTTCGAAGTTGATTCTGTTGTTCTCTAAAACAGGGAAACCAAACTAGTAACGAGCATTGAACTTGGAAGGTCTTGGTAGGTAGAATTCAGTTCGGTTAATAACTGTAAAAATGACTGAAAGAAACGTAATTCTCAGCCATTAATATGGGAAACTCCCGCGCCATCATCGGCATCGCAAGAACAGTAACGATTCAAACAATATTTTCCTATATAAATTGGATGCTCCACCCTTTAAATGTGATCCGTTTGATCATCAAGGTGTACAAATTCAGACTGCCTCGATGTCGTCCTTGCCTTACTCCCACGTCGATTGCAGCCTGCAAGCGCTTGCAGGACAGGCCGAAGGGTTTGGTCGGTTCGCCGTTGGTGGGCTATACCGTACCCTTTACCACGTTACCACTTTAGCAGGTAATTACACTTATCAAATTCGTGATCATGTTTTTGTGGTGATTATACTTTAGCTTGTTATTGTTGCACTTGCTGCAATTGGAATTTTTCTTTTCAAAGTGATGAAGTGAATTGTTTGATTTTGATGCTTTAAATTGATATACAAACTGTTGATGCACCGAATTTATCTGATATTTATGATGAGGTTACAACAATGATTGTAGTAATGCCGGTTCGGGCAAATAAATTCCTATGCGTAAATCAGCAATAGGCAGTGGAATAGTATAAAAAAGCAAAGAAAAAGGAAATTCGTAGTTTGAAAGGAACTCTTTGTGTACATAGGTGCTTGTCGTTAGAGGTTAGGATTTAGGAATTCTCGGTTCTTTTCTTAAGGAAAAAAAATCGCCCTTCTTGTTGATTGTCTCTTTCCTTTATAGGAGTGATTGTTCTGTCTCATAAGTATATGTAGGACTGTTAAGTGCAAGCTTCCTTTAGCTTGGCTTTGGAGCAATCATTTGTCCTTTACTTTTCCATCTTTCTGGCATACACTTTGGGGTGGTCCTTCCTACCATAATGCAGTGGATAAGTTAAAGAAAAGGACAATATGTAGGGCTTGACGTGTGAACTCCTCCGCTGTAACCCATTTTTGATAATACTGTTCTACAGCTGCTGGTAATAGGCGGAAAAACACCGGTTCCCTTCATAGTAAAAGAAACCTTGAGGTGCGCTACAGGCTTGCTCCTGGACATTGTTGGCAGAATTGCCTCAAGGGATTCCAAGAATGTCCCTAACCACACAGCCAACCTGTAAGGTTGTCAAGGTTCCAGCCCTAGAAGTATATTAAGCAGAATCTGGCAAGATACACAATAGGAATTATGACGTGGTTAGGAAAATGACATGGTCAAGATGATGACGTGGATAATTGTTCATAGAACATCTCCATAAATTTCTCAATACTCAAATTTTGGATGCATATGGGTCCAAGGTCAGTTTTTATTTTGGTTTGACGACCTGCCGGGCCACATGACTAGTTCACAGTGGTTGATAACTTTGCCCCTGACACAAATTATCTATAATAATTTAGTATTGAATCGGTGATTTATTCAGTTAAAATGTCTTGGCAGAGTGGTACTAGCATTTGGGGAAAAAGGTTAATCTAACTACATTGTGACAATTCCGTAAAACTATATATTAATCCTTCACTGACGTTTTGGTATAACCATAGGGAATCCTTTTGGAGTACATGAGAAAAAATTAAGACTAGGGGAACTCATTGACTCTTTCTGTGTTAAATTGTATAACAATGTTTACTGCCCGTTCTTAATTTGGTTGCTTATTTTTGTAATTTGGTATAACAGGCGTTGCCTTGACTTTCTCAAATTACTAAGTGGTGATGTTTCATCTGCCCTGTAGCCTCTTGCAATCATCTTTTTCACAGATAGTGTGGTCATGTATGTTAATAATCATGCTCATTACTTGTTATCTATTGTGAGATTTTATGGTTTTTTTTTTATGGGAACGTAGATGATGGGCCAGGATCAGTTCGAGAAGGATGCGATAGAAAAGAACCTCTTTGGATTGTTTTTGCAGTTTCAGGCACCATTTATCTTTCTTCTCTCTTGAATTTCTCATCTTACAAAACCATAGATGGCTGTGGCCAACGGGTAAAACTTACTGGAAAGGGTCTTAGGCTGAAGGAATGGAAACATGCTATTGTATGCAACCTAGGGTTTGAAGGTGGTAAGGGACCCAATGCTGATGCCATTCAAATAAACCTAAGTCAAAACACATATGGATAGACCGTTGTAGCCTGCGCAATTATGATGATGGGCTGATAGATATCACCAGAGAAAGCACAGATATTGCAGTTTCCAGGTTGGTCAATCATTCTGAAATGTTATTTTCCTTCCGTATGAATAAAAACGATCATTGTTATAGATAACTTTAAGTATTTTCTGTAGGGGCCACTTTTCACAACATGACAAAACAATGCTCATAGGGCAGACCCCTCTCACATAGGTGATAGATGTATTTGAGTGACCATTCACCATTGTTTTTTCGATGTTACTCGCCAACAACATCCACGTGTTATATCTTTATAATAATTACCAGAAATGGGGGAATTTATGCTGTTTGTGCCAGTGTGGAATCCCAGGTGAAAATGTTCTTACTATTTGAAATGCTTTATTGCTTTGAACTATTTTTAAGGGTGTAAGATTTTACTTGTTTTCATTCTTTTCCTTAATATCTCTATATTATTTATCTCATCAGATATACTCCTAATGTAATAAATATGAAGCAGGAGAGAAGAAGGTAACATTCAAGTATCTTACAGCAGAGGTAAGCGTTCTTTTATTTGTTTTTCTGCCAGTACATTTCAGAATCTATCATCTATAATTTTGTGTTTACCATTGTGTATGGGACAAAAGTACTGATCCAACTAACGGAAGTAAGATATTTTGTAGTAAGATTCAGTCCAAGAGCTTTATGTTGAGAAATGATCCAGAAGTTTTTACCTTCAAACTACTAGGAATTGAGATACCAAAGGCAATATATACCTATAACTTCTATCAAACTACTAAAAATGGAAAAATAATAAAAGAAGATGGCAGCTCTAAAACTAATAGGATAAGGTAAAACTGGAGGGAGATAGAATAAATGGAGTTACTTTTCTGTGTATGATCAAACATCAACGGAATTGGCTTTATGCTTTCTTCTTTAGAAGCATTTAGCTATCAGTCCCCTCAAAATTTTGAATGAAAGCAACTGCGATGACCCATTACCATTGTGACTGCAAAAGTTTGTGGCATTCAAAAATAAAGAATAAATGATTAAATATCTCTACTTTGGGAAATTACTATCTTATGTTCTTTCTTTTTTCTGTCATTTTGAATAATTGAATTAGTTATATAACTTATATTAATGATTTGAATAGATTGCATGAGAAACATTTGAGGATCTTCAAAAAATCTGAGATATTAATTACAGTGGATCAAGGCTTGGCCAGGAATTTATTCTGTTGAGAGGATTGATATTTTGAGAGTTTCTATATGCCTTGATGTTTTGAGCCTAAAAGTTATAGAAGCTTCTATATGCCTCTCATAGATTCATCTCACTCATCTACTTTGTTCCACCGGATGTTTTTAGGTATGATTCTATGCATTGAGTCTGTGGAATGCTTATGCTGCTTGACTCAAGAAACAGAGAAGTATGGAATAAGCTTGAAACTGTTTTTAGAATGCAACTTTCTAACTGCCTTTGCACTGACTCCTTTGTTCAGGTCATAATTTTGTAGATGATGAAACATTCTGACGCCTTTCCAGAGAATTTATTGTCTAGCAGTATTAGCCAAATGAAAGGAAACAAAATGTGTCGTAGTTCTGCTGCTGATTATTTTGAGGAAAAGAGAGGATGTGGCCAATTTTGAGTAGGGGACCCTAGGATCTGATTGTCTTCAAAGTTCTAAGTTTCCTACTTGTAATACCGATTCATTATTTGATTAATGGCAGAAAAAAACCCAGCACCATTTCCTCTTGAGTCCAGTATTATTATAAAACTTTTTGTTTTGATTGGAAATCCTAGAATTTTACTAGGGATCAGCTTACCATGCAACTTTTGACATGTTATTTGTATAATGAAATTAATTTTTTGGCTGTTCTGTTGTTATGTAGACGGCTGACAGCAATGAAGCAAAGACTGGCTGCATAAGATCTGAAGGGGATTTATTCATTGATGGGACTCTGTCCTGGCTGATGAACAAAGAAGGTGAACATAGCATGTTTCACCATAGTGAATATTACCCCACTTGGACTGTTGCAGCTCTTACAGATCCTCTCAAACAGATTCTCCAGCATTGCACGGGATGGTAGAATGTCCAGCGGCCAACGGGCCAAGCAGTAGTTTCTTAGGCTTTGTTTGGAGTCGTCATGTTTCTGCTTTACTATGAAAGCAATATTAAAACAGTGTTCAATAATACCAAATTTTTATATTCATATTTAGAACTTTTATGTCAAAGCAATTGTGATTTAAAAGCTATCATGACAACCTTTTTTATGCTTTCTATTGATTTTTACATACTCTTTTTTTTTTTTCCATTTAAATTTATTTGCTTTACACATTTTGCAGCTGTATATTTGACGATAAAAGACCAAAGACATCGTATTACCATGGCGTCACTTGGATTATCTTATTGTAGGCAGTTTTCCCTACGCTATAATATTGATTTTTTTTTAAAAATTTTAACGTGCTCATTTCTTCCAAAATTTGTGTAAGACAGCATCAATACCTTATCTTTTGATTCAGGTCAAGTTGCAGAGACTGATATTTGACCTAGTTAGGTCAATGCATTACTTCCAATTGCAATTATCTGCTATTTTTCCTTGAGTAGCTATATATTTAATGATTCCTTTTATAAATTTGATCATCAACATCACTTTGTGGGTCATACTCTTAGTTTCTCCTTTAGTTTCAATACATATTATTTGACCACCAATTGGGAGGCGTTCCTCCATCTACAAGTAAGTATCATTATGATAATTATGAATATGGTCAATTAGTTCATTTAAGTGATTCTTTATTACACTTGGCTCGTAATTATTTTCTAATATTTTCGTTGAATTTCAGAGCAAGGAAACAATACAAAACAATCAGAATACCTGAAAGAACAGAACTCCAGCTTGGACAATAGTAAAAAAGATGAACAAAAAATTGGAGTTGTAATGAAACCATGAATCATTTTACAGAAAATGAAATGGAGGACCCAGCATTTACAATGAAGCACAATTTACAAGTCAAGGGTCAAACAACAGGTAGTATCTCGTGGAAATTAATTGCCAACCGAAGTTATACCCCACTGTACTTAATTGTCCAATTTCTTTATTTGAAATTATCAAATTTCCTTCAGAATTATGTGTCCATTAATTTGAAATTAATTTCCTTGGAAAATAACTAATATAATCAGAATCTTCGGTTTTACTATTATAATGATAAGAACAGTTGGTATTTGACTTCCAAATACAATGCACGAAGATGAAATGTCAATTACGGGCTTCTAGTTTTTGGATTCCTTTCAAACTTCTTTGTTTCTCGACCTTTTGATAATGATGTCATGAAGAGGTCATTGATTGCAAAGTAATAAACCAAACAAAAGAAAAGAAAAAGTACAAATTGCAATTTTTATTACTAATAAATTTTATATTGTATTTGTCAAATTATAAATTATTGTTCTTAATTTTTTTTTTTTTTTTTGAAAGATAAAAATATAAACATAAATTAAAAATTATTTATTAAACACAAGATTACAATTGTTAATAGTCTATAATTCCAAACAGAAAACTCAAGACAAACTACAACCTCATTTCCCATTTATTCCTTTTTTCAGGAGAATTTTGTTTTGTTTTTCTAATATTAGTCTCCCATTTAAAAAAAAAAAAAAAAAAATGAAAAATGGGATTTTTTTTCTTTTTGGGTTCTCAATCCGGGTATTAGCCTAACACAAAATTATGCATCACACTCTCGTTCTAATTTTGTTTGTTTTTCTTTTTCTTTCCGTATATTTAGTCTAACATCGAATTAATTATCTAGTGTATTCTTGTGCTAAAATTCAAAAGTTTGATAGAATTTTTTTTTTCTTTTTTTGAATTTTAAATATCACAAAAACATACCAACTAACAAAAATTGTTTATAGCATGTATTTTGACCATATATTGAAAAGTTAGTGTATTAATAAATTAATAAACGAATGAATATATTTGATTAGAGAAGAAGATTTTAATTTTGTTGAAATACTGGTGAGACAAAAGATTGTTCCAAGGCATGTCATGAATTTATGGATAAAATTTACCTTAGAAATTATCGTATAAAAAACAAATTTGAATTCAATACTTATCTAATCTTTTACAAATCTTCATAGTGCACATATTTCTCTATATACAGTTAAAAATTTTATTTTATTATTATATTATCATTTATTACTTATCTATATTACTTATTAATTACTAATTTCATTAGTATATTTATTTACTGAAGCAAAATTTAGATGAGCATCCGAGTCCATAAAAAAACAAGTGTGTGTGTGTGAAATGTGAGATTTAAAATCATAACATTATTAAGTAGATGATAGTATGTAAAGAATATTAACTATTATGAAGTCATAAATTACACTCAACCAAAAATCACACATAAAAAAATTATTTAAAGTTATGTACTCTTAAATTTTATACTTTTAGGCATATGGCTTAATATTCAATGGTAAATATCTAAGATTTTACTTAGTAAATAAAAGCGTATAATTAGTAGTTAATAAATAAATATTAATCTGATGTTAATAAAGTAAGTTTAAATCAGGACAAAAATTTAATTCTAAGTTCTCTAAAATTTAAGCATGGGATGGAACGCTAAAAGGATATCGTTTTACTTATTTGAGATCAAAATAATTTAAAAGAGCGTAGATTCTTATTTGTTTTATTTCTTCCCTAAATATATGGGAAAAATATATAGTTTAATTCAGATGGAGATTTTTAAATAACATTATATTGATAAATTTTACTTAATTTCTATGGATTTAGGTGCAAGTTCTTATTAAACCAAATTGAAAAAAAAAAAAAAAAAGAATCTCTCTAGTTAGGATATAATTTGAACTCTTAGGTGAAATACAAAATGTAGTAATAACAATCTCAAATTGTATTCTAATGATCATATAACAGCTGAGTTACTAGTGCTCATCACTTCACTCAAAGATTTATAGAAAGAAAAAAAATTGTAAATAATAACAAAGTTTATAAATTTTTAATGATTAGAGTGATGTGAAACTATCAAATTAGCGTTATTTAAAAGTTATAATATATATAACTCAAAATCTAGCCATAATTATTTAAAATATGTGTTTTTTATAACCATTGTAATTTTATTTCTAATTTTATTGAGTTATTTTTTTATACTAGCATTAAAATCAAGTATCACTAATATTTACAATCTACTGTAAACTTGATTTACAATCAAATGTAAGTTCCATTAACAGTTAAATGTAAGTTTGGAGTGGTGTTTGATATATTTGTAATATAGTTTAAAAATATGAATAAGGTTGATATATAAATTTTTTGTACAAACTCTTATTTATAAATTGATGTGACATATTATTATTAGCTATTAAAAATACAAAATTAATATAATTATTAATAATAAATAACGTGAACCATAGAAAAATTAAATTATCTTATTATATTATTAGCTTGTATATAAGAGTTTGTATAAAATATTTATATTTATAACATTATTTTTATAAATATTTATCTGTAATCGTAATTCTCACAGATAATTGGTAGATGTTCTTGTAGATCGCCCAAATATAATGTACAGAAGATTTGGTAGTGTTCACAAATAATTGGTAGAAGCTCTCGCACTATGGACAAGAGAAGTCTGACTTTTGCACATTATAATTTACCGCTGTAGCCTACTTATTCTGTAATTGAGGCAAAGTAGCAAAACCATAAGAGGGTTCTTCAAATAGTAACATTAAAAGTAATAATTAAACAAACTACATCTCTGAATATCATTCTCCTATTTTTGTACACAAAGAACGATCTGTGCGTAGATATATGTACGTCAGGAAAAATCGGATAGAACTCGGGAGATTTCCATAGAAAATTACAACGTAAAATAAGAACCACTAAGCTCTTGACCGCAAATGCCGCTAATGAGACGACGAAGAAGCCCTACTACCAGAACCAGACTCGTTACTGCTAGTCCCAAAGAACAATTCGGACAAGTAATCATCCACGTCCTCAGGGGTAAACCTGACAAATAATTTCACTTTTCTCTCCCCTACTGTAATCTTATGCTTATTGTAAAATTCACGGTATACTGCCACCAGTTTTTCCGATATTAACACTTTAATCTCTTCCCGCAATTTCGGATCCGGGACCATAAATGAACTATGTTTCTCGTACACATGCAAAAAACTCGATTCGAAACTCCTGAAATAATCTTTGGCTTGACCCGGCGAAATTACAGCCGTTTGGTTCCCCGGTAATGATTTGATAACCGGGTCCCACCCTACCCGTACGAAGTTTTCAGCAAACTGATTCACTTTTGCTTCGTGCTTGCTGATCCATTCCTCGCCGAGAAGGAACTGAAGGTTTGATGTACGAACTTTTGACAGTACGTGTTGAAGATTGTTTGCTAAGAAGAGATGACGCAAAGAAACGTCTTTGTAATGCTTTGTTTTGCCGTCAAGCTTGCAAAGAAGAACTAGAACGAGCCACGCCATGTACAAGCCGACAGTTGGAGAGGAAGTATCAGTGGCGGCCGGACTTCCAAAGTATGACTCCGGCATCGATGATTTTGCGGGTGGGGACCAGTCAGCAAAAATATCGCCGAGAACGTTATTGTAATCTGCGAGGAGACAGAGGTAATTCATTGCGTAGATTGTCAACGGATGAACACCTCCACCTTGAACTTGTACTTTCGACGAGTCTTTTTGGATGTGGGACTCGAAATGCGAAGTCACTAGGCGGACTGAGTCTGCGAGTTTGATGAGAGAGTTGAGAGCTTGTGATCGGACAGTGGAGGTTGATTCATAAGAAAAGATTGATTCAATCTCCGGCCAGTTTTCAGCTATCGAGGTGTACATGTCAAGCACACGAAACACTTTGGTTGAATGTGATTTCTTGCTTTTGGCGACAAGTTCAGGGAACCCAAAGAGAAGGGTAGCACCTTCTTTGGAGATATAACTGAAGCAAGATTCTTTAACGGAGTCTGAAGAAGCGAAGACTTGATCACAGAGAATTCTCTCTCCTGTAAAGAGTGTTCTCGTGGCTGTTTTCACTGCCTCTAGCCATTTCTTAATTTTGAATTCAAGCATTTCCCAATCCATTTTGTTGATTTGAGAAGAGCTGACTTGCTCAATACCAAGGCGATAAATGCCTTCATCAATTATGGATCTGCGTATGATTCTGTAAATTTGTATGCACTCCTTCCCGTAGCCTGCGGAGATCATGCAATCTGCTATGGATTTCAAATCAGCCATGACGATGGAAGATACTTCTTCAACTTCAGTGATTGAATCACCTGCAGTACGAACATCATCATCTTGTTGTTCAGGTGAACCATTGTTCTCGTAATCAGACAGACTTGATCTCGCAGACGTTCGTGAGGATCTTGTGGAGACTGATTCTGGGTCCAAGTGGGCTCGGTTCATGGAGAGAATTTGATAAAATTCATTTTGCAGTCTCCTCATGGCTATTTGCATCAAGGTTTGAGCTTGTATCAGTTTCTCAGAAGTGGAATCCTCAGCAACCAGCAACTGCATGACTTTCTGTAAATTGTTAACGCACTTCAAGAACTGCATGGCTTCTCTTCTGTTTTCATAAAAGAGAGAAGTGACTTTAGCAAATGTCGAGGAATCTGGGTTCCATTTTGTAATCACGACCGTTGCAGTTTCAATGATTTGATCCATCATGGATTCAGAGAAGCTGATTGGACTTGATAACCGAGAAGGAGAAGCTCTTGTAGGTAAATTCATCATGTTTCGATAGATTGAAAACGATAGAGTTTTTGGGTGAAAACAGACGCTTCTCATTTCTTTTCTGGGCATCCTCCGGTGCAAAATAACACGATGCGTAAGAACTAAGAAGTTTGTGAGTTTCTGTTTGTTTCCCTAGAAAACTGAGAGTTCTTGGTGTTTATGTGAAAGAATAGAGAAGAGAACAAGTGAAAGGAAACTGCGTTTATTTGTAATATTGGAGAGCTGATCTAACATTGTTAGACTCAATAGGAATACATATATAAGTGATGGATGAACGATGCAAGTTGCTTGTAACGGAAGAATGTGGGGTAAGACTTATTGACTTTTGGAGTAATCGAATTCGCTTTTCGCTGTACACGTGGTATGTTGAAAGGAAAAATAACCCTATTTTCCTGCTAAATAATCAGTTATAAATAATAAATAAAAAGTCACCGGCCACTATCGGACGTCGTCGTACTTCTTGTGTCCGTGACGAGTTAAGAGTCAAAACTGACAGACGTATAAATTAACGCAATACCTTAGACTTTAACCCAAGGCGTGACATAGGTTCAGTTTCATTTTCTATATTAATTATTTTTAATTATTTTTTTAATTACTAATATATCATAACTAAATGAAAAGACGATATTACATTATATAAAATTTAAGATTGGTAATATTATATATGATAAAATCTTTATAAAAATGTCAAACTTTCACAAATATTTAAAAAATAAAAATTTTCACAATAAATAAAAATCACCACATGCTATTCCCTTTATTGAAAGAGATGAAATTCTGTTGACAAAATTCGAACATCAGACTTTCATTTAAAAAGCCTAATTTAAATAATTTTAATTACTAGCATATTCTGTCACACACCTACAATTTCAATATAAAATTAGAAAATTAATTTTTAGACAATTTTTACTCTTATTAATATTTAAAAAATACAAATAAAATTGAGAACTCAAATTTAAGTGAAACAAACAAACCATGGTACGGATGTGAATGTACGCAACGGAAATTAAAGCGCGCGTGACAATGACAAGGAGAAATTAGAAACTTGGCACACAATCGAAAGACGCAAGGAAGAAAAGTATTTCGCTAATTTTCTTTTAATTTTAACCTTTGATTTTCAAGCAGTCATTCAAATAATTGTAATTTTATTGTCTATCAAATCGATGCTAATACATAAAATAAGCAACGGTGTCAGCTGCTTTAGGAAACACGTAAGCACACCTCTAAGTGTCATGAAAAATAATCTCAACAATGTCAATTTCTCATGGGGATGATAATCAAGGATGACAAAAGTCATTTGGAAAATAAAAATAAGTATTTGCAGAACAAATTAAAAAATTAAAAAAAATGGGCCTTTGTCTTGTTTAGAAAGAATAATATAATGTCTGCATGCATGTGCTGATTACATTTATTTAATTTTTATATTTTTTAATAAGATTTCACAGACTTACTGTAAATTGATGGAATCTGAGACTACAAATTGTTATCATGATCCTTACAGGACTTTTAATCAAAGACTTGATATACAAATCTTGTCTAAATGATAATTAAAAAAAAAAATCTCCTAATTATGGTAATTAAAACACTTATCTAATCATGCCAAGAAGCTACATCGGCCCAGCGCTCATTCAAACTAGTTACATACTGTCACATTATATGCTACGAGAGAAAACACATGAACAATATATTTTTGTTGTGATTAAAAAAAAATATAATTACATATAAAGAAAATCATTTAAATATTTGATAAATTTTATTTTTAGTGTTTTAGAATTTTTTATAAATAGTTTTTCCCATATAATAATAGTGTATTTATGTGTATCTTTATATAAGAAGAGTAATTAGTGTGAAGGCATCTCAGTTAACTTTTGATAAGTCAGTTAATTAATCAAAAACAATCAAGTTTAATTGATTTCTAAGGATGACTAGATCGCTCTGACTTTTTTTTTTTTTTTTATTTAATTTTTTCAATAAATCTTATAATAGAGGCAAATGAAAATAAAAGGAAAAAGTCAACGAACCAAAATAAGAACGGGATAATCTAATTTATTTAATTTGTTACCGCAGATAACTTATTGTCGGAATTGCTTTATTTTCGTTTGTGCACAAACTAGGGAAGGAATTTTGACATTAATAAAAGGAGAAAAAGAAAAAGGAGACGTGAATTTAAGGGGAGAAAAAAAAAGGCCAAACAAAATACTGTTAATAAAACCAGTAACTAGGGTAACTCATAGAGCATTGTGAAGAAATCATTTTCCAGAGTCTGAAAATAACGTTTTATACAAAATTTTTGTACATGATGAGTTAATTAACCTTACATTTGCAAAGAGTAGGGTTCCCTTAACTTAACTTATCTTATTTAATTTAAATATAACTTTTTATCTACTAATTTATAGAATTTAATAACAAAACATGATTGTTAAATTGTCAACAATAAATATAAGTTTTTGACTTTAAATTTTAGCTATTAAATTGCATAGAAAATATATTTAATGATTAAATTTTTGTATTTTCATTTAAGTTAAGAACTGTAATCATATGGAAGTCATTATTACATATTAATAATGCTAAGAATACAAATTTATATATAAATTGATGTTACATATTACAATACATTATATTATATCATATTATATCACATATCTCATGTAAGAGTAGTGCTAGGTTTATAGATTCAATTATATAATTAATGTGACAAATATATATTATTACCACATATCCTATATGTTAATAGATATAAAAAAAAATTTATGGAGATGAAAACATTTATTATGACAATGTATCACGCCAATTTGTATAAGAGTTTACAACTCCAGTATTATTGTTTGATATAATTAATTTTTATTTTATTTTCATGAAAATATAAATATGCTATATGCAAAAAATTTTATCAGTTTTATTTATATAAAAATAAATAAAAATTTTTATATTTATATCATTATGGACATGGGCAAAACTAGCTTTACAATATAAATAAAAATTCAAATATATATAGCAAGGCTAGCTTTACAATATACCGAACAATTTATATCTTGGGAAGAATAGACCTTTCCAGGGACGCTGCCCAGTCATGTATAAGTGTATATATTGATAACAATTCAAATCCGCGCGTATGTGGAGTTCGATGTTACTTTATTAACTAAGCATGTGAAAGTTATTATTATTATTATTATTATTTGATGATGTTTATAGGTATTACAAGGTTTAATATTATTTCTAATTTTTACTCCAAATAAGTAATTTTTTTTATAAAATATTTATTATTTTTTTTAATGATTTTTGTTTACAAATAATTGCATAATTAATGCATGAAAAGTAAATAATCTTTCATGTGAACATCTGTGATGGGAATGCTGCTCTGCTATGCAGAATACTGCTATATATCCAATGTTCTTGAATGTGAACTCAAATAAGATCGACAGCAGTAAAAAAAAAAAAATGAAAAAATTTCAAAAAGGATATTTCGGTCCCTGAATTCGGGGTCAAATTAATCAATTGAGTTGTTAGAAATTAATTTTAAAAAATAATAAAATTATAAATCTCTATTTATTGCAGTCCTCCTTGACGGTCTTAATTGTGTGCCTATGCCATTGAACTTAATATTAACTTTATCATCACGAATATTTCAGCAGTTTAAATATTCTTTTATTTTTTTTATTCAATATTTAAGTCTCACGTAATTAAAAGAAGCTGAATTTGTATATAAAATTTGAATTGGAGATGATACATACACGTATATATGATGCTATATAATAGGGAGGCTAGACAAATTATTTATATTACTATTTACGTATTTTATTTTATTTTATATTTTAAAAATAAAATAAAAATATTAATAATATCAAAGTTTAATAAAATCCACTCAGTTATTTTAATTTTAATATTCATTATTTCTATCTCGTAATAATTTCAAATCAGAATCTCAAAATAAAGCAAATAAACCTAATTGATTTTTGTCATAAATTCATATTATTGTTAGGCCTGAATATATAGAATTCTTTTTATATTAAATTTTCTAAGTAAATGTTAAATAGTTTTATAGTTAGAGATGCATGTTCATAAATTTTTTAATAAAAATCAAAAAGTCCTTTATCACTGCAATCAAATTTAATAAATAATTTTTATGAATTATTTTCATGTGTGCATCTCAATCTCAATATGGCATCCTTCAATTTTTTTTTTTAAAAAAAAAATAAATTTTCAATTATCTTCATACCAATATTTTTAAAAAATAAATAATTAAACTGTTAAATTCAAACTCAAACCAATTCTAGCTTGTTAGTGTAGTAGTATCTCGTGGATTGGATTTTTCAAGAAGAAAATTCGTGAAAATTCGTGAAAAATATTTTATGAAAGGACAAACAAGGTAGTTTTTATGTGGGTGATGAAGAAAAAATATTTATGATAGTGCAAAAATAAATCAACAAAAAATTAATTCATTTCGATAATTTCAATACGACATCCATCGCTTAGTCAATGAACATAAAAACATATGTTACAAATTTGCATCCATTGATATAACACAAAGAAAACGTGAACAAATTAAAATCTTTTTATATATATTCAATGCTTATGCATGCATGCATGCAACAAGTATATTAAAACATTAATATATAATAACGACGTGGTGTTCTTTGAGTCCATGAAAATGGTAAATGAGAAGAAGTCTTTGCTTTAACAATATGATTGACTAAATAAGCCTGCAATTACGTAATAAAGGAAACCAAAATGTACCATCTCATGTCTCAGCCTCAATCGATCGTTTAAAATAATGTACTGAAAAACAATAAAACCGGCAAAGCTTTACGGCTCGGTACCCGTATGACGCGTATCAAAATCAAATACAGACTTGATTTTGAACATTTACAACAATTGATTGGGATAGCTAAGCTAACTACGATGGAAATATAGCGTCGTGTTTTTATTTTCAGAAAAAATCGTACATGTGAGTTCACCAGCTACACAAGTAAAGACTTTTATCTTCGTTTCCCAACCGAAAAAAATAGATTTAAATTTAATATCCATCCAAAAAAAATATTGTAACTACCACATAAATAGAATTTATATATTTGTGATTTAAGCATTTATAATTAGGGAACCATCACAAATTTAACAAAGCACAATGAATTATAATGATTGTAAATAAATTTTTACTTTAATGGATACTAAAATTAAGACACAAATGTCACTTGAAAAAGTATGAGAGTGAACCATTGTTGCTAGCAATTCTCGTATCCTAAGGAAATAGTATCAAATTTAAGGATTTTGCCAATATATATTAATATATTACTGTTTTAATTTAAAATAAAAATATAATTTTAAAATTTTAAAATTTTTAAAATTAAAACATGTACAAAGAATTTATAATATGTGTATGTAAAAGTTGAATATAATAATTTTACTAAAATGAAAATATATTTTGATTAAGGTTTTTAACTCAACAAATTTATAACGGTGACTGATAATTAATAAAAAAAATATATAAATTTAATCACACATGATGTAATCTTGTAGCAGAACTTTAATGTATTATCATGAATTCCTAAATTATTGAAAGGATGGTCTGGGTCTGGCTAGTTGTGTAGTCATTCTCCAATTTTAATTACCATTCCTTTCAATCTATTGATAAATTTCAAATGGCGGTGAGCTTAATTCAATGTTCTTTATCGCAATCTTTTCTTAGACATATAATTGAGATGTCCTATTTATATGGAAATGTCATATATTTACGTTATTAAACATTGAATATAAATAAAATAATAAATTACTAATTTTAATTGGTAAATAAAAGTGAGTAATTTATTAAAAAAATTGAAATGAAGTAATTAAAAGCACAAATTTAATTGTAATCGAAACACGAAAGGGAGAATGGCTAAAATTGTAAAATAAATTCTTTTCTCTCTCTCTTTTTGAAATGTTTATTTCAGGTCGTCCCTCTAAAGTGAAATCCTTGCTAGTGGGCTCCCCTACTGCCTGCAACTTGGTTGACAAAATGAAGTCGGCGTTGTATTGACTCGGATTAGTTGGTTGAAATAAGATGCATTAAATAAAGAAATTAATTTCTAATTGTGTTGTATTTTACTGTTTTTAACTGTCGTACTTTTTATTGTGTTTATAAAAATACTGGGACTTAAATATTTATATTTTATTTAATAACTGATATTATTTATTTATTTTTTTTTAATGAATTGCTAGTATTTTTATTCTTTAATAATTAAACACAATAGCAGTTGGTGCACTATACATCCGTCTTGGGTGTTTCGTTGATGGCAGTACTGTACTTATGGTGCCCCAATGTCACTGTGTTTATATATTATTTATTTTTGTTATTTTAAAATTCTTTATAAAATTATGACTTAATTAAATTCAAAGTGATTTACAAAATTATATGGTAGAAATTCGTGATGTTAATATTATAAATACCAAAAAAATTAGAAGGCATCATTGGTGGCACTATTTTTTAATATAAATTATTACGTAACTTTTTAAATATTGAATTAATACATATTTAATAATTGAGATTAAATTTAATATGTGTAATTAATGTATTATAATTAATTATGTCTCTAAAAAAATTAGGGGACAACAACTATTATGTTTAAAGTGATAACTTGATAAAAAAAATTTTTTTTTTATAAATTAGCATGATAATGTACTATTATTATTATTATATAAAATTAAAAATATATATATGAGATGTCATAATTTTATAATACTGTAATATTAATTGATATGAATAACATTTGTTGTATCTCCAATATGATTAATTTTGCAAACTCTTTAATTCTATGTAATTTTGAAAGACTGAGGAGTTATGGAGGTATGGAGGTATGGATAGAAAATAAATTATAAATACGCTTTGTTGTTTCAAACAAACAATAAAGCGAAGTGACTTTAAATTTTTTGTACAAATTATTGTATATAAATTGATCTAATATATTATTATTAAAAGAAATAATTAATCTTTTTTTAATTTATATTGGTAAATTTATATAAAAAAATTATATTTTTAATATTATTTTTCATCAAATTAAAGGTTACGAAAGAGATTCAAAATTCAAGTTATATTGACCGCACACCACAGTGGACTAGCGCGTTTGACTTCGTATAAAAAGTCGTCGTTTTGATGCCAACTACGGTCGATTGAGTTTCTTCATTACTATTTTTTTGATGGCACAATTTCAATTTGGTCCTTAATGTTTTAGGAATTCTTAATATTTTTAAAACTTATTACTTAAGTTTAAAAACTTTCCGTCAATATTACCTTAGTGCCTTAACCAGACATTTATTAAATTTAATTTCGGCTGTTAGATCAAATTGATTTTATCATTTACCTTTCTTAAAATTTATAAATTTATTATTTAAATAATTCTTTTTATTTAATTATTATTTATATTCTCTAAATTTATATTTTTTAAGCCTCAATAACAAAATAAAATAAAATTATTTGTGAAAATTTTTATTGTAAAAATTTACATAAATAATTTTATTTTATTTAAACAGATAAACTATTCCTATAAAAAAAATTATTTAAAAAAATAATATACTAAAAAAATTTTAAAAATATTTATTTTTTAAAACTAACAATTCATTTGTTTAAACTTTTTATAGTAAAATAAAAGATGACAAGAACATAATATCACAATTATTAACATAAAAAGGTCGTTCGTCTAATCGTCAATATTAACAATTTTTTATGTTTGTTAAAAATTAAAATATTTCTATTTTCAAAATTTTAATATATTATAAAATGATTAAAAAAATTCTTTTAATTAAGAGTAAATTGAGTTTTAAAAAATAATTTTTTATTTTTTGTGAGAGATAAGTTTATTTTTTTCAATAATTTCTTTTAATTTTGTCAAGAGTTTTAACAAAGTGCAAATTTTAGTGACGCTATATTGATAATTAATAAAAATATTATTTAAATAATAAAATTTAAAGCAAACTTTTCTCTTTACCTGAGTCTACAAGAAGTAAACTATAACAGAATAATGATATGACAGCAAATATAACATACAAAACAATAAATATGATCTAGACCAAAAAAAAATATATTATCCAAAAAACACCAATAATTTTTTTTATGAAAAACCCAAGATAAAAAATCATAGGACATTTAGTCTAATAAAAGAGTTATATTATATTAAATATATTCTTACAAAGATACTTTTTTAGATGATCACAAAATAAGTATCAACTAAGAAAATACAAATAAGAATGAAATAATAAAATAACAGATTAAAAAAGAATGGAGAGAAATTATTAAAAAATAAGGTAGCATTTATATGTAAAAATTAGAGTTACAGATCACAAAACATCACTTTCACAAATATTTTAACTTGATTCAATAGTTAACAAATTAGGAGCAATATAAAAAAAATATATATATGTAAATTCTCTATTTTTTTTTCTTGTTAATTAGCTCTTTTAGAAAAAATTTTGAGTTTTCACTCTTTATTTTTCTCTCTTAAACATAGTTCATTAAATTTTTACTAAGATCTCTTTTTATAATAGAAACCGTTATTAAAATAAATTTTACTTCCTAATTTAAATTAGGACTTATACTTTCCATGTGAAAAAGGAAAAGTCCAAACTGAATTGCCCTCACCCACTGCCACCTTGGTATTGTCCCCTTCTAAAAATTCAATACTAAATCATCAAGCTTCTAATTTTTCAGTTTATCAAATATTTATGTGATAAACCATTTGCAAATTGCAAGAGAATGATAATCATTCACTTTGTTGTTGTAGTTTTCTACCTTGCGTGTGTAGAAAGGTTGACCAATCACCAATTTTCACAGTTTGTTTATGCAAGTTCAAGATTCTTTAGCCAATATCCTGAAACATAAAATTCTTTGTACGGGATTAGTCCGGTTTGGCTTTTTTCGGCCTTTCATATGCGAGCGCCAATCAACAAAAAATGGGTCCACTCTACACCCAATATTTTATTTTATTACACACTAATTAAAAAAATTAATTTTTTATTTTGTATATCTTTGTAAATATTTAAAATGCTCTTAATTAGTTTTTTTTCTAATTCATAAAAATTATTTATTTTGCTAATTTTTTAATTATATATATATATATACAACAATGAAATATGATAAAAGAACTATAAAATAAAATAAAATAAAATAAAAAACGAAAAACTTGACTATTCTTTATAAAAAATCAAACAGAACTTGAATATGAAAGAAAAAAAAGAGTTATTAAAGTATAATTAATTAAATTAAAATAAAATATATTTACAATTAGAAATGCTATTTCTTGAATCATTCTAAATTATTTATAAACTATAAAAATTATTTATAAATTTAATATTTAAGAAAAGCATTTGTAGATCATTTAAATTCTCTCACAAATTAATTTTATACTTTATATATAACACTCGTTTCATAAACTAAAGATATTTTTATTATTTTATTTTTTAAAAGTATTTTTTTCATTCTTAAAAGTGCACATGTGAGTACTATTATTAATCAAATAAAATTATATTGATATTTATTAGGTAATTTGAAAATTTTCAAATGAAGTTAGTTAAATTTAAAAGATTTTTTTATGAGATATCATTTAAACGCTTGAATTTTTAAATTAAATTTTTATTGATCAAAAAATTTAATTGACAAACATTTATTTCTACTAAAAGAAGATAGAATAAGGATACTAGAAAAATAAATTTGAGTCAAATAAGAGATCATATGAAAGAAAATCGAAGTTGAAAATATAGACATTAGAAAATTGAACAGCATAGAAAGCATGACCCCTAAACAGCAAGTAATTGGCCCAAACCACCATCACTAGTTTAATGTCAAATTGTACTCCAGGTATGGCATGGAAAAGACAATTGGCACTAGTTGTTATAATGATTAATGCACCGAATAATGTTCTTTTGTATAATCAGTGTCAAATGTTCAATTTTACCTATTATTTTTATATTTTTGACCCCTTATAGAAATTTCTTTCTTTTTTTTTTCATTTAAGGGTATATTTGTCTTTTAAAAAGCTGGGGAGAGGAAGGGTAAGATTGTTCATTCCTCTTCTTTCTTATTTTTTCAGCGTAATTCTCCCTTTTCTCTCCTATTTTGCTGCTACCTATTCTTCTTCTTATTTCTTCAATCTTTATCGATTAAACTCTTTTTTTTTTTTTGTAATAAATCACTAGAATATAATGCCTGTTACCTTCTATGAGTTTTACTTTTAAAAGTGGTTAAGCAACTAAGCAAGAATGAGAGTTAAGGCTCAAAGTCAATTTAGAATTTTTGAGAATCAAGAATGTTTGCAGCAATTTTAGGCTTTGATCAAGCTTTTGGTAAGATTTTTAAGGCATTTTAAGTATGAAATTATAGTATAAATCATATTATCAACTTAGAATTTACTGTACACTTAAGGAATCCAAGTATTTAGACTTGATTTCATTGAATTGACTATGAATTTATAAAATTAAACAAGATTACAATATTAGAGGGTCTAAAATGATTTAATTTGAAGTTTTTATAAAACTCGAATAATGAGTACTATTTCAAATATTGTTAATCCTAGCTACTTTGCCTAGGGAATTGTCGTTTAATTGCTAAATTAAGTTAGAATAATGATTATATTGAATCAACAATGATCATGAAATTTCATTTAGTAACAATTAGGTAAATAACCGAAAATGCACATATTCTCAATAGGTTGAGTTTGATTAGGAAATTTCAGCATTTAGAGCGTACTCATAATGCATAGATAGTATTCAATTCTATTTGGGATTTAGAAGTGATAAGTTTGTTAATATATATATAGTTTAGACTTAGAGAATTCGAGCAATGAGGCTCTGAAGCATGAGCATTAAAGAGAATGTATACCCTTTCTAATTGTGAGTGAATCTATTCTTACATGCTTTTATTTCTTTAAATTATTTTATAAAACTTGCTATTTTTGCATTAAAAAGTAGATTTACTATAATTGTTTAAAAAAAAATATGAATGACCTGTTGGTTTGTATGCTACTTTGTATATGTGGTCGCAGGCTACTTTTGATGTTTATGTTTTGAGAACCTGAAATAAATCTTGATGTTGTACATTTATTTGACTTGATTTTAGATTTCATGTGAATGTTCTAAACTTTATCATATGAATAATGTCCAAAGAGTTATATGTAGTTATAAAGTATTAAGTAGCCTAAAGACGAATCGAGATAGTGGTCATCTTAGGTAAATGGTGCATTAATGGAGCTGGTATAAGAGAGATTAAGATCTCATTTATTGAGTAATATATTAGATAAAAATGTCAAGGACAAACATGTATGAATTCACATGCTACTTGAGGCTAAAGTCAATGATGAAAATTTTCTATAAAACAAGCTTGATTTTTACTTGAAAAAGCATACAATTCATTTTAAATTAACTTGCATAATTTTTCTATAGAAAAAAATAGGTCACCAATGGCTTGAGTTTACTATTAATCATAGTAGACTTTAAAGAAAGAGGCCAACCCAATATTTTCTAATACAGGACATAGTTTTTATTATGATACATTGATTTTTATACAAATTATACATGTTTTCTTAAAATATTACTTTATAAATATTTTTATATATTTATATATGTTTGATGTCCATTCACGGAATATACTCCCTTATACTTCTCCCTTCACAGTTTAGTTTTAGAAAATCTCATGCCAAATAAAGAATTAGCTAGCGATATTGATCACTTAGACGTTTAGAGCCCATATGTACTCCTTGTTCTCAATTCAGTATGAAGTTATTTATCCACTAAAAATAGTGTAATATATTTTAAATAATTTAACTACTATTTTAAAGATTTTCTTTAATTTTACTTATTTTATAAAATATTCATTAAATATGTAAATGTTTTAATTATTTAAATTTTGATTTAAAGTTGATTATAAAAATTTTAATAATTTAAAAAATAATGACACACAGAGTCATATGGACTCTTGTATCACGATTCTTGTCCATAAGATCGTAATAGAGAGTATGCTATGGTTATCATATATGAGATCTCGATTTACGGTATGGCAATTTTATTAGCATCAGAGCTTTTAGTTTTACCTTTAGGTTTTGCTTTTGCCATAGCTTTTGGTTTTAGGTTTAATTTTATTTTGATTTATGTTAAGTTATTTTATGTTTATTTACGAGATCTCAAATTCATTTGATGGATTTTAAATTTGCCTATACAATTTAAAATAGTTTTTCTTCATTTTAAAATATTTTGAAAATTCATTAGGCAATAAATGAGTCGAATTTTAGTTTATGTACTAAGAGTCTTAGAAATTATAGAACTAATTATTGAATTATTTTGAAGATATGATGTTACCTAGAATAAGAAGAAGTAGAGGAAGGTCTTTTAGAATACATGAATAAGAAAAGGAACCTGAGCTTTAAGCATGAGATATTAACGGTATTAAGATATAATAAATTGTTTTGAATTTTAAGAATTGTAATCCCATGATAAATAAGTTAGTGTTCTTAGGATATATAGTTAGTGCAAATGGCAATTGGGTAAATGAAGAGAAATTTTGAGTGATATGTGAGTGGTCTATATTAAGAACTATGAGAAAGATTAGAAGCTTTCATAGTTTAGTTACATTTTATCGGAGGTTTGTCTATAGTTCAGTAGTATTACTATGTTGATTATTGGATGATTAAGGAAAGGGAAGATGGATCGAGGTAAGAAAGTTAAGGTAAGTTTGCATGAAAAAAGGATTTTAAAGCAGCAAAATAAAAAGCTACAGTTAGAGAAAAGTCTACACCTAGAAAAGGTTCATGGATAGATGAAATTGTTAGAATGGGTAAATAGACAAATTGTATAATAGTAGGTTCACATAAAGTTCTAAGATTGAGTTGAAAAGACTAACACACTAGAATACGATATGGCCATAAAGTGATGCAAGTAACGAGAAAAACTACATCATGCATGAATGAAATTGTATGAGTAACAAAGGTGAAATCTAGGAAACTCAAGGCTAAGTTCAAACCCAAGTGAGAACACAAATGTATGATATTTACTAGTTTTTTGGTATTGTGTATTGATTTTTTTATTTTTTGTAAGTGTAATAGTTCTAGGTATACCAATAAGAAGGTTGAATTTTGAATTACGATTTTCTCTTTCTGATAATAAATAACAAGTTAGGTATTCTAAAATACCCATATTTTATTATTGAGAAAAAAACTGTATGTCATATCATAACTTTTATTATAGAGCGATGATATCTTGGATGAATAGTATGAATATGATTGTTCTTTTCTTAGGACAACTTAATATATCAAATTTTGAGGATAAAATTATTTTAAAACGATAGAGCTATAAGACTCATTTTCTAAACTAAGGATATTTTCATTATTTTACCTTTCAAAAGTACTTTTGTCATTCTTAAAAAAGCATGCTTGGGTACTACTATTAGTTGAATAAAATTGTATTGATGTTTATTAGGCGATTTCAGAGATTTTAGATGAAGTTTGTTAAGTTTAGAAAATTTTTTTATGAGGTACCATTCACTCACCTAAACTTGTAAGCTAAAATTTAATTGATCAAAAAATCTAATTGATGAGTTATTTGTTTTTGCTAAAAGAGAATAGAATAAGAATTTTATAGGAATAAATTTAAGTCAAATAAGAGGTCAGATGAGAGAGAATTGAAGTCAAGAATATTAAAATTAAAAAACTAGATAGCATATAAAGCATAGCCCCCAAACAGCAAGCAATCGACCCAGACCACAACCACTAATCCGATACTAGATTATGCATTGAATATAGCCTGGGAGGGCAATTAACATCGATTATTGTGCTAGTTAATGTGTCGAATAATGTCCCTTTGTGTAATCGTAGTCAGATACTTAATTTTGCCTCTTGTTTTTACATTTTTTACTCCTTTTGTAAATTTCTTTCTTCTTTTAACTCAAAGACACATTTTTTTTTAAGTATTATAAAAAACCACGAAGAAGGGAGTGGGGCATGGGGAAAGGATTGTTTATTCCTCTTTTTTCTTTTATTCTTAACCTGATCCTCTCTTTTTCTCTTCCATTTTGATGTTGCCTTTTCTTTCTCCTATTAATTTAACTTTTTATCGATTAAACTTTCTTTTTAAAATAAATCACTAGAATACAATGCTTTCTACCTTGTGTGAGTTTTATTTTCAAAAATAGTTAGGTAACTAAGTAGGAATAAAAGTTAGGGCTCCAAACCAATTTGAGATTTTTGGAAATTGACAATATTTATAGCATCTTTAAGCTTTAATTAAGCTTCTAGTAAGATTTATAAGGCATTTCACGTATGAAATTACAGTATAAATCAAATTATCAACTTCGAGTTTATTGTATACTTAAAAAATCTAAGCATTAAGACTTGATTTGATAGAATTAACTGTGAATTTGTAAAATTAAATAAGATTACAATGTTCGAGGATTTAAAATGATTTAGTTTAAATTTTTTGTAAAACTCGGGTAATGAGTATTATTTTAGATACTATTTATCCCAGCGAAAGCCTAAGGAATTATCGCTTAATTGCTAAATTAAGTTAGAATAATGATTATATTAAATCAAGAATGGCCATGGGATTTTATTTAGTGAAAATTAGGTAAATAATCAAAAATATGCATATTCTTAATAGATTAAGTTCGATTAAGAAATCTTAGCATTTGGAGCATATTCATAGTGCATAGAGAGTATTGAATTCTATTTGAAATTTAGAAGTGATAAGTTTGTTAATATATGTATGGTTTAGGCTTAGAGAATTTGAGTAACGAGGCTCTGAGGCGTGAAGAATAAAGAAAGTGTATACCATCCCTAATTATAAGTGGATCTATTCTTACATGCTTTCATTTCTTTAAATTATTTTATAAAACTTATTGTGTTTGCATTAAGAAGTAGGTTTATTATAGTTGTTTAAAAAGAAATGTGAATGACTCGTTGGTTTATATGCTAATTTGTATATGTGGCCACATGCCACTTTTGATATTTATATTTCTAGAATTTGAAATAGATCTTGATATTGTGCATTTATTTGACCTAATTTTAGATTTCATGTGAATGCTTTGAACTTTATAATATGGATAATGGCTGGAGAGCCATATATAACTATAGAGTATTAAGTAACCTAAGAACGAACTAAGGTAGTGGTCCTCTTAGGTGAGTAGTGCATTGGTGGAAGTGGTATAAGTGAAATTACGATCTCATTTGTAAAATAACCTGCTAAATACAAATGTTGAGACAAATATATATAAATTCATGTGATATTAGAGAACGTCAGCGATGAAAATTTTTTATAAAATAAGCATGATTTTTACTTGAAAAAGCATGCATATCATTTTAAATTAATTTGCATAGTTTTTTTTATAGAAAAAAATATGTCACCGATAGTTTTGGTTAACTCTTAATCAGAGTAAACCCCCCAAAAAGGGTCAACTTAATATTTCTAATACAGGCTATAGTTTTTATTATGAAAAATTGGTTTCTATATAAATCATACATGTTTTTTTAAAATATTATTTTATAAATATTTTTATATATTTATATACGTTTGATATCCACTTACAGTGTATACTCTCGTATATTTATTCTCTACACACTTCAGTTTCAAAAAATTTTGTGCTAAGTACAGAATTAGCTAGTAACGAGAATCACTTAGAAGTTTAGAACCTACATATACTCCTTACTCTTGATTCATTTTAGTTATTTGTCCACTAAAAATAGCATAATATATTTTAAATAACTACTATTTAATTTTTTTTATTTTCACTTATTTTATAAAATATTCATTAAAAATATAAACATTTTAATTATTTAAATTTCTATTTAAAGTTGATTATAAATATTTTAATACTTTGACAAGCGATGATATATAGAATCTTGCGAATTTTCATGTAGCAATTTTTGCCTATAGAATCATAATATGAAGTATGTGATGAATGTCACGTATGAGATCCTGATTTAGAGCATAATATCATGAATTGATTAAAAAAATTATAATTATTTGAGATAGAAAGAAAATTTTAAAATTTAATATAAAAAGATAGTGTATCTTGATTGTTGTCAAAAGTAATATTTTTTTATATATTTTTAATAATAATTTATATTAAAGATATTTTTATAATAAATTTTTTATTAAAATATAAATATTTAAAGTGAACATGAAGGTGCAAATAGACTTAATCCATTAATAATAACAGAAAAATTGTATTCCCGTCTACAACACGGTGGCCATATTCCTAAATTACACCCCATTTATTTATATATTTATTTATTTATTTTAAGTAATTTATAAAACGCTCTTCTTGGTTACTCTTTCTTCACGTGATCAGAATATGAACACAGACTTTTTCTATTATTCTTAAAGATTTTACTAATTGAACTAATTAGTGCACACAATTGATTCCTATTCATAAATGTAACCTATTATTATCCTAAAAATTATAAATTTTATAAATTAATTTTATATAAATACTAAAATTGACCTATAATAAATTAAAATTCATAATATTTTCTTTTTTCTTAAAAATAACCCTAGTATAAATTAAATTCATAATATTTCCTTATTTTTTTCTTCAGATGTACTTCGTACAAGTTTCAAGAAAATTTAACATTTTTATTACTGTATATACTCAATATTTTTTTATAATATTTCATGACTTATTTATATCAATCTTTTTGATAAACAATTAAAAAATTAAACTTAATTTTGTCCTTATCCAATTATTTTTCATTGTATATGTGGTTTCGAAATACCATTAAATTGGAAAATATATTTTAATTTAAAAAAATTAAAATTAATAACAAGAATTTAAGAAAAAATGAGATATTTCCCTATATTTAATAAATAAGTTTTAATTTTAGTTAAACTTTTACTTTTATATGTCTATAAAGGCAGTAGTTCGTGCTCAAGGGTGAATAATTAGTCGAAAAATATGAAGGATGAAATTGTTGTTAGAAGTTAGAACTCGGTCAATCTCGAATTTGGTTGGGCCTTTGAAATTTGTGGATTTATTGATTGAGTAATGTCTGAATTGTGTTAAATTTAGTTAAATTTAAATTTTAATAAATCCAAAAAGGAAAGAGTGAGAAATAATAAAAAAATTGAAAATAAAACAAAACGTAATAGCACAAATAAAAAAATATATATATCGTTTGAAACTTTTTTTTAATAAAATAATAAAAATTTTGAGAGAGTTGAAAAAAAAAACACTGAAAAAAGGGTCAAATATAAAATGTTTTGATTATTTTTAAAATTAGAAAAAATGGTAGTCCAACCCATAACCAATTAAAAAAAATGACATTTGAATTCTTAAGATTTAATTAAAAGGATATTTTAATTCTATTAAGTTAAAAAATATTTATTTCTGTTAAAATAAAATATATTATTTTAATGATAAAATTACTTTGATACCCCTGATAATAAAAGTATAAATAATAACAATAATATACTCATTTAATTAAAATTATAAATATAATATATTCATAAACATAATAATTATTTTTTTTATAAATATGTATTATAAATCAAATAAAAAGAACTAAATATTATAAATTAAATACTAAATAACTAAAATAATAATGTAACTATTGATCGTGATTCTTCTTGCATCAATATTCATACGATATTGATTTTTTTTATGATGTATTGCTGAAAAATGTTCAAAATAGGAGAAAAGGTTGGCAGCCACCACAACAATAGAGACAAGTGGTCGCACACGAAATTATTTGGTCCGATCCAGTTTCAGCTTCGTGCTAGTATAAAGACAGCTAAAGGTAATGCCAATTATCTTACTCTTTTTTATTTTTTATTTATTTTTCATAGCAAGGGTGAAAAAATCTGGTAGAAGCGAGCATTTTATTTACATAATAGGGGCTCAGCATAGCTCTTTCATTTGATGTCAGAATTGACTCCTAGTAAGCTGCTGTGGTGGTTATTTTGTAGCCCGGTTTGAAGGACGAAAGTTCTGGTTGTGGCTTTCATTGAGCCAATTTTGGAAGATCAAAAACTCCATTGAAAATGACCAGCGATAGCAAAGAGCCTAACGCTTGATCGGTCGTACATGAGTTCGACTATGCATAGAGTAGTTCGATGCGTGTTCAATGCATAAAGTGTGCAGGGGTATTTTCATTTCGGACTTTTCCTATTCTATTCTCATTACTAGATGAATGGTTAGAGAATAAGATCAAGATCATCACCACGATTCAAGTCCCCGCAACTAAGCCATAGCTCTTGTGGGGACTTACGGTGGACGTTGTTTTTTCAAAACTTTTTCATTGATGTATGGTAAAAACAAAAAATTGTATCATCGTAAATTATAATAATATCGATAATAATTAAATTTTTTGCCGTTACTAAACACGGTTGCTGGCAATAACTGTCGTAAATGGCCTTTTATATTTATTTAAATAAAAAATTAATAATTAAGCAAATCAAAAGTTAATACATGTCATTACATATTGTTCTACTTTATAAATTTACGTAAGTATATCACATTACCCTTATTTATGAAACAATTTTCTACTAAAAAAAAAAACATTCAAAGATCCAAATCGAATATACGAAAATTTTAAAATTTTTACATATTTAAAAGCTCACCATCTTCTATTGTATTCAAAAATATTGATACACTAATTTCATAATGATAGCTCCAGTCTATATATTAGGAAGTTGATCTTCTTCTTGTTTTTGATTTTTTACACTTAAAAAATCAAAATAAAGTAGCACAGTACACACCAAAACCTTGGTCGAATCGTTTCTCTTCCTTTTATTTTTTATTTTAATGAAATAATATATTAAAACACTAAATTTTCTTTTATCAATGAATTCCAAAATTAACTTCACAACATATTAACATTTAACAAAATCTTATAATATTAAATGTAATTTACATATTTGTTATGCATTTAAGACAGAACTACAATATTACCATCACAAATATTTTATTAATCTCCCAATAATTTGTAAATTACATTTATAGTATTTTAAAAATTATCTAAATATTTTTTTTTCGAATTAATGGGTATTAATATATTATTATTAAAAAATTTATTTTTTATTAATAAAGAATAAAATTGCATTCCAACCATCTTATCGAAATAATTCAATACAAAATATCATTAATCTTATTGATGATATGTATTATGTTTATCGTAAACTTACTAATTATTGTATATGATTTTTTGAATTTTCCGTAAGCTAAACATATATTAATATAAATTTTTTCATATTATTTTGGTAAATCTCATTGTAATCGAAATTTTCAATAATAATAAGTGAGTTCTGATAAGATATCATGATAATCAAAATACAAAAAATATAATTTTGAATAAATTCACATGCTTGCATTTACGTGTAATAAAATTTTTCTATTATCGACTCTTATCGATTGCAGGTATAAAATCATCAAATTTTTAACTTAATTATAAGAAAAAAAAACTTAATCACATGTAAAATTTATGAACTTAAAAAATTTATTTTTTAAAATAGCGTACTCTAACCAAAGATTTGATCAACATATATGATAGTTTTGCTTGAAGTTTCAAATTCAAATATTTAATTTAGTAAATTTTTTACTAACTATTAACTATTTTCGTACAATAAAAACACATTACCATAATCAAGTTTTTTCATTAGTCATTGTTAATCTAGTGTAATATATACAAATAAATGTTGCATTTCAATACAAAGGGCAATTGTAATATCTCTGATTAAAAAACTAGTAATAAACTAATATGATTGTGTAACAAATTATTGACGGTAAATAATCGTTCGTGAGATTTATCGCATTTAAATATATTCATGTTCTTTAATAACATATTACCTATATTCATATATTTATGATATGAAATTCGTTATTTAACTATTAATATTAAATACTAATTAATAACAATAACAAAATACAATAGTTATGAATCTCATTATCTTTAATATTGTTATTTCAACTAAGAATTTATTTAGATATATTTAAATAAAAAATTTTGTATTTATATTTATAATTTTTTACAAATAGAATTTTGATACGTAATATATTATTAGATTTTATCTTGTATAATTAAATAAATAATAACAACTAAATAAATACAAAATAAAATAATTATTATTTTATTAATTATAAATATTTTTATAATTAATTATAAAAATATATTTACAAAAATATCATATTCATAAATTATGTGATACATTAACATTGGAGCATATTTCTAATAATTTTGTTATTAAAATTTATTATTAATTAATGACATAAAGAAATTAATTATTTTTTAATTTAATAAGTTTAAATATGCTTTTAATTACATTTTAGAGCCAAAATATTCTTTACCCAGAGAAAAAAAAACCACCTTAACGAACGATAGTAGATGAATAAAAATATGTAGATAAATAAAATAAACAATACTCTCCTGCACTGTCTACACCATATCAATACATCGACACTCATGATTCCAGTGACCAAATCCCTGTCCCATACCATCGACAAAGGCCCTTAAATCACGACCGTATCAGAGCACACGTGCAATTTGAGTAGTACTGAATCCAGTTACCGTGGCCGCACTAGATAGAAACCGCATCCCTTCCCGTCTAGTCAATCCCCGCAACGCCGTTACGTTCTAACTGTTTTGAAATTATTGAAAACCAGTTACAGATTCACCGATCCGTCAGAGGCAAACGAAATTATGAAGCTGCACAAGCAATCAAGCACGGCGCATAAGCGCGACGAGGAGAATCTCAGTCTCTCCGGCCAAAATTCACCGTATTTATCAAAAACCTCGAAGCATCCGAGATCTCTTCCCAGATCGATCAATTACATTGTCAAAGAACAGCGTCTTTTGTTCATCCTTGTCGGAATTTTAATCGGCTCTACATTCTTCATTCTTCAGCCTACTCTATCCCGAGTGGGACCGCAAGAGATTCGAACCTTTCCCGCATCAATAACAAACCATAACCAGCAGTTTCCGAAAACTTTCAATGCCAGAACCGGGAGAGTTCCGGTGGGAATCGGGCACCGGAGATTGCGGATTGTGGTTACTGGTGGATCGGGGTTTGTCGGGAGTCATTTGGTAGATAAGTTGATTGATAGAGGTGATGAAGTGATCGTGATTGATAATTTTTTCACGGGGAGGAAAGACAATTTGGTTCGTCATTTTGGGAATCCAAGGTTCGAGCTTATTCGACACGACGTCGTTGAGCCGATATTGTTGGAAGTGGATCAGATCTATCACTTGGCTTGCCCTGCATCCCCGGTTCATTATAAATATAATCCCGTCAAGACCATCATATCCTTTGCTAGATTTTAATTTCGTATTTATTGAGTTTTTTTTTTTAATTATTAATGGTTTTGATTTTGAAAAATTGATTTGAGATCCTTGACTGATAAATTTACAAGACAAATGTGATGGGAACGCTTAATATGTTGGGACTTGCAAAGAGAGTTGGCGCTAAGTTCTTGCTGACGAGCACGAGTGAGGTTTACGGTGACCCACTTGAGCATCCCCAGAAGGAGACTTATTGGGGAAATGTTAATCCAATAGGTGATTTAGAATTTGCTGCAGCTGCTTCACTTTGTTGATTATTTTCTCTATTTTGGTTATTAAGATAGGCGTTTTGGTATGCTTGAAACTGAATAGGTGAAAGGAGTTGCTATGATGAAGGAAAGCGGACGGCGGAAACTTTAACAATGGATTATCACAGGGGTGCAGGCGTTGAGGTGATCTTAGTATTCATTTGTGTCCAAGCATGCTTGATTTGTTAACAAGATAATTGGTTAGGAAGAAGTTGCGTAACAATAAAAGCAAAATATTTGATTATATTCTGTGGTATTCTTTTGGAAATGTTAGTAGCATCGTTGTAGATCTCTTTGTTACTGATCGTATTGATGCATATCCTCTTTTGATGTCAATTTAAGTACTTTGGTTGACATGATTGGGTTTTATTATCTGTTATGGTTTCATCTTTACTGTGGATTCATATACCAATGGAAATAGGCTTCTATTTGAGATACTGAGTTATGGGTTTATTTTTCAACTTCTGTGCTAGTACTGAAGTAGTAATCTTTCCACGTACATAGCAAGGAGTTCAATTTTATGCATTGATTTTGTTGGCAAGAGATGACCTATTAAAGAAGATTTCTGCTGGAAACACTTGTCTAGAGTATATAATGATGTGACAGGGATACAGTAAGTAAACCTTTTAATTCACAATGGAATTTGGTAAACAATAGGAAAAGTTGGAACCTGTAGTTAATTATAATGTGTTGAAGGTATTTTCAATATATTTTGTCTAATATAGTTTGTGCTTCCATCTTTGGTTGGTTATTATGCTTTTTGATTTACAAAAGTTGGGAAGCCAGTTAAATAGAAAATAGCAATAACTTCTATTCTCTGTGGCTGATAAATTGTTTATGATAACTAAAATTGTATTATTGTTAGGAATTCCTTATTTTCCGCAAACCTCAATAAAAACATTTTTAATTGATGATTGGACAAACATCTATCAGGTTCTGGTAGGTTACTCATAGTACCTGAATCCACTAGATATGGGTAAACCTACACTGTCACTTATGTAAAGAACGACGATGATGTGGGTTTTTCTTTAGCATTTAAAATAGCAGTTAGACTGATACAAGTGTAACCTTGTTGACCAAATACTCAAAATTTATGAAGTGCTTGTTTAATGCTTAAAAGTTATGAAATGTGGTCAGTTATAGGTATCGAATCTACTTATGCCACGGTTTACTTAGTTATAGTTGCTTGAGCTCAACGTGCAGTTGAAATCAAGTTGAAACTTGGTTCTGATGAAAGTTCCTTCCACTTTGTATCATGCAATACATCTGTGCCACTTCACTAATCTGCATTGTTACAATCAACCGGTTGAACTGATAGTGGAAATTGTTTTTTGCAGGTGCGTATTGCCCGCATATTTAATACATATGGGCCTCGTATGTGTCTAGATGATGGACGTGTTGTTAGCAACTTTGTTGCTCAGGTTGGTCTTATTTCTAATAACTATTTTGGCTTTGAACTATGCTAGGAAACTAAGATTAATTATATGATGACAGAGAACTTATTTTCTACTCGGTTTTTAAACTAATTTATCTGTGTCGTGCAGGCCATCCGCAAACAACCAATGACAGTTTACGGTGATGGGAAACAAACACGAAGCTTCCAATATGTCTCTGACCTGGTATGGTAGATTTTATCTTTTATTTCTTAACTTTTAATGCTACTATGTGATTTGCAGGTTTTCTGGTTCATCTTTGTATGACAAATCACCAATACATTTGTTGTGTATTTTCCATCCTACATCTTGGGACTTTAACACTTAGTTTGTTTAGAAGGGAACTGGAAGGAGGAATAAATGGAACAGAAAATAGATGGGAAAAAATAAGACCCCTTAAAGGGACAGGATCATTTATAATCTAACCTCTTATCTTACATAAAACATTACAAATGGGATAACATATACAATTTCTACATGTAAGGTAAGAATATAATCATTGAATTAGCAATTTATGGTTTCTTTTGCTTTCCCTTCTTGAAGGTTACAATCAATCAAAGAAATAGGAGGATAACCCTTAAAATTTTCTCTTTTACCCTTCCCCTTTTCTTTTTCGTCCTACCATACAGAATGTAGTGATGAAACATATAAAAGCACGGTAATTTGAATGGCTGGCCCAAAAGGTGTCTTCACAAACTACAGCCAATGGCTTAAAACTCAAAACAGATCTTTTGGTTGACAAAATTGACCTGAAACAGTTTGTTTGGCATCATTTGGCCAAAATGAGAATTTGTGACTCCAGCATTGTTCTGTTGCTAGTCAGTGCCTAATGCAGTCAATTTTAATCTGATTTTGTGATTGTGCTGCTAGAGGAACCTTTGATTAAGTAGTAGTTTAATATCTTTGTGTATCAAGAGAATCAGAAGAGAAATAAATAAAGAACAAATTTATTAGTTTTGAAAGCTAAATTAGGACTTCCAGTTGAACTGTTGAACTGATGATATAGAGGATCTTATCAATAACAGGTGGATGGATTGGTGGCATTGATGGAAAGCGAGCATGTGGGGCCTTTCAACCTGGGTAACCCTGGGGAATTCACTATGCTAGAGCTAGCTGAGGTTTGTCTTTTCGTGATACTTTTTTTCCATATATACATAAAAATGATTAGACAAAGGTTTTTCTTCTATTCTTTTGACATTTTTCTTCTTTTACTATAGAAAATCCCAATGGTTACCTTCCCGTAGTTCACATGGAAGTATTAAACATATGTTTCTTCCTCATCTAGGTCGTTAAAGAAACAATTGATTCGAGCGCAACAATAGAGTTCAGACCAAACACGGCTGATGACCCTCATATGAGGAAACCGGATATTACTAAATCCAAGGAGCTTCTGAACTGGGAGCCAAAAATTTCTCTGAGAGAAGGGTTGCCTCGTATGGTGAGTGATTTCCGGAACCGCATTTTGAATGAAGACGAGGGAAAAGGGCATTAATAAAATTGAAAGCTAATGAGTATGTATATTGTCAAGAACCTATCTGTATTCATTGATTCATTCTATTATTGTGATACATTAGCCGAAAATTTTAGCTAGGTGCCACTTGATCAGAAGGATATTTATGTTTTTCATCGGCATCCTGTGCTTTACAGCACAAAATCTACCTTTCGGTTGAATTTTTACTGCATCGTTTTTGGCTCTATTCTAGCTGTATTTTTTTATGATCAAAGCGAAATGTTGCATGGAAATGAATATTTTTGTAATTATGAGAAGCAAAGTAAGTGTCTTTCTCAAAGGAAATTTTTCCAAACGATTCCCTTTTACGCGTGGGAATGCTTGCCTTGCATTGGAGGTCCATCGATGGCCATAGTAATATTTTTTTTTTCAGTTTAAAAGGTAAAAGTAAACCCATCTTTAAGACTAAATGGGCCAATCATTCGTACGTTGTTGTAGCTTGATGTAACAACTGTCGTCAAATGTTCAAATTATGCTCCACGGACATTGGTGATTTCTTCTTTGCAGTGGGTAAATATTAGTTACCTCGTGAAAATGAACATTTATCAAACAATTTACCTGTGTTATTTTAAAAAAATAGAAGTTATCCTTTACAACTGCTCAACTCAATCATCCACATCAACTTTTATGTGTAGAATTGTCATTGAATCAAATTAAGCAAATTTATAAATTATTTTATGTCTTCATTTGCAACCATCATTACAAAATGATTATTAAATATTCCTAAAAAATTCAATTTTCGAGTCCCAATCGATATTTGCGGACAATCTCGCCGACCCAATTTATGGAAAAAAAAAAAAAAAAAATTGAGCTTCTCTTGGGGGATTTTTCGGTTTTGATGGTAAGTCTGGAAGTTGGAAGCCAACCAATGTCGTTGAGGTAGGGCACTTGGTTTTGGGACCATCAACATACACGTGGGTGAAAGTGACATTGTGTTGCCAAACTCCATTTGCTTCAGCAACTTCAATTTTCCTTATCTATTATTGTTTCGTAAGTGAACTTTTGTTAAAAAGAAAAAGAAGAAGGAAGCATGACTCTAGCAAAAATGCATTCAAGTGAAATGGTTTTATGATAACTAAAACATAAAGATAGTCTATGATATGACTTACAAGCATATCAACATAATGATATAAAACCTAAATTCAACGAGCTTTATCAACATAATAGTCATCTCATCTATAATGTATGCAAGAGAAGGGAAAAATAAATATTAACGTAATACCTTTAGGTCGAAAAGCAAGAAAAGAGAAGTGATTACACCTAATTGATCGTGTTTGTGTGTATATATACATAATAATAATATTATTTAAGTTTCAATGCTTTTGTTAGAGTTAGAATTCAATAAATCTTTTAGATTAATTTTAGGTTTATATAATTTGAATGAGCGATTTTCAAAAGCAATTCTATCTTTTCTTTTGCAAATATGTTCTAGGATACAGTGACTTTGCGGAATTAAAAATTTTTTTTAATCAAATAATTAAAATAGCTTTTACCTCTTCAAAATCATTTTCGATGATTTGAGCAATGATCCTACATCGGCCCTCAGGATAAAAACTTATTCATGTATTAGAGAAAAAGAATTAATGAATTGTGTATGAAGAGTAATTTCTTTAGTATACTTGTTGTATTTTTATTTAATAAAAAAGTTATTAAAATGAAATGAAAAAAACATCTGCAAACAAAAGTATTTAAATAATATGTTTGTTTGTTTGTTTGTATGTGTGTGTGTGTGTGTGTATAATTTAATTTTAAGAACGCAATCATTAGAGTGAAAATGTATTTAATAGACACTTGCAAAACATAATTGATAAAATTAAAAACAAAGTATTTAGTCATAAACCCTTTCCTAAATACCAATTTTTTTACTTGATAACTAATATGCACAAACATACTAAGCACTCACAAACACAAATTAATGTCATAATAACAAAAATTTGATAAAAAACTAATATTTTTTAACATGTACCAACTTGTATATGATAATTTGTAGCACTTTTTTATATTAGCTATAAACAATTTAATCTCAAACATACCCTTCTTCATTCATAACGCCTCAATTTCAAAGCTACCAGCTAAACTTTAGATGCAATGTAAAGTAGGTGAAGAAAAACGAGAGAATAAAGCCAAATAATTAAGCATCTGATTCCATAATATTTGGACCAGTTGTGCTCGTGCCAACATAATGTGTGTTTGCATGCATGCATGTATAGAAAGTCTTCTAGAGAAATCAAACGATTGTAATGGCAACATTAATTTGATAGATTCTAATGGAACATATGCTGGAGATAACAAAACCCATTTGGAATTTTACTTCTTTCATGATCCAGAAAAAGAAAGAAAGAAAAAGAAGCATATAGAAAGACTTTTCCTACCCCGTTCATGGATGAGATATAAAGTTTCTTTCTTTCTCTTCCATTAACTGGAATTCTCCTTCACAGAACAGCTACCAAAGTTCTCAATAATCATCAATGTGGGGTTTTCTTCTCTTCTCTTTTCGATAACTTTCTGTTTGGATTAAATGTAGCATGCCACATTCAAAGAAAAGGCAAAGGCACAGGACCACCATGTTTTAATCTTCTGCAACTACCTCAACAATGGTGGGTTTATAAGCCAAATAACTGAATTTATAAAAGTTTGCTGGAGGAAATAGATATTGTATTTAGCCTTGACAGATCATACATGCAACATTAGAATCTGCCAGAAGATACTTATTAAGCTTTTATTTCAGTCCCCAACTTTTTATAGAACTTTATTCAAAAGGTCTAATTACATAGTATCATAAACATCCTTAACCTTTTATCTTTTGTCTGTCTTTAAAAATAAATTTTGCTAGATCCACCTGATAGACGAAGGTCAAACAAATAATTTTGTAATAGCAGTTAAATTATATTAATTATAATAATACAGTTTTATGTGTCAGCAACTGTCATTGATATCACCGAACTCCAAATATTTTGAGTTACGCGATTATGAGATTATTGATCGCAATAGATTGCATTGATTTTTTTGGAAATAAAATTCCATTTTAATATTTTGCCAAACTTCAAAAAATTATAATAGAATTCTCCTTTATGAATAGGTAATTCTTTTACCATTTTTTATGAATAATTCACACACACACAAACACACACACACACTCACACGATAATGACTTTCAGTTGTCATTTGAGTTTAAAGTTACTTCATGATTCTCCTCCAAGTAAAATTTTCTTTCGTTGCTCAAGTAGAAGTGAAAAAATCTTCATGCTATCATATTTTTCAATAAATATTTCTTGTTGAATGTGAATACTTTACCGTTGCGCTGTCTCATCTGACACTTTTTGTCTCTTAAAAAATTGAATTGATCGACAACTTCTGTGCTGTGGACATTCAACAGACCAACAGAGCACGTATGAAAGAACAGGATTAAAGTAATTAATATTTCTGTGCGTAAAACAACGAACCCTTTTAATTAAATAGTATATTATACAAATTACAGCTAACCGATAATATAACAATCCGTCATCACATTTATTTTCGCTAGATCTTCCCCTCTGAGCACTCCTGAACCCAAATAAATAAAAAACAATTATATATATAACAGTTTATATGTAGCTCTATTTGGACTAACAAAAACAGGGACAAAGAGAAGGATTTAAATCTGAAAGTATTAATTTACAAAATCAGACATGTATGCATATTATTTTTTTTATAATTATATTTTAACTCACTTCAGCCTCTCCACCCTGTGTTCAAATTGGATGAAAGAAACAAATACAAATAACCATTAAACTACTAAATTATAATCCTATAGATAAAATATATGTATATTATTACCAAAGCAACTTATATGAAAACAACTAAGTACCAAGCCATGTACGTATATATAAATCATTTTTCATCCGTGAAAGCAATAAAAGGGATAGTTGCAACTTATAAAGATCATCGTATATCGTGCTCTTGGGTCCATTATTTTTATATAAGGAAATGAAATATCTCTTCCTTCTATGTAATTTTCATGTTTAATCAAGGTACTTTCTTACGAACATTCAGATATATTAAGAGATTAAAAAAAATAATAAATAATAAATGTAAACTTAGGTTATGATATCTTTAAATCAAAGTGATTTATGGGAATGAGGGTAGTACACAATTTTATTAAAGTGTTATTATGTTGCCCTAGTCTCTCTCTCTCTCTCTCTCTGTGTGTGTGTGAATTTTCAGCGGTTGGTCCAATAAACTGCTGACAAAAAATTCAATATAAAAAATATATTGTTAGTGATTTATGTGTGTTT
>JAWDEX010000005.1:4253717-4279991 GCA_035221805.1 Trichilia hirta | reverse complement strand
ACCATTATTTGGATAGATGGCGACTCCATTTTTAAATTTTTCTTTACGTCAAATTTTGGACGACGTCAACAAAGGGTAATAAAGTAATCAAAATCTCCTTTGGTCATAGTACTAAATGATCTACATACATCTGTATATACGAGATCCAACAATTTTTTTGATCTCTTACCTTTATTCTTAAAGAGCAATTTGGTCATTTTTTTTCAAAGATATGACTCACACATTAGAATAGGTTCAGAACTCAATAAAATTAATATTTCACTATTTTAAGTTGACTGAGTCACCTATCTCTTATATGACCTAGTCTGTAATGCTACAGAAGTTTAGGATTGATTTTATTTTGAATTCTTTTATTTGTAATAGAAGAAACTAAATAACCATTATTCATTTGAATGACATACAAACTATTTGTATTGATTATTTTGCCGACACATATATTTTCAAAATATAATGTACATTTATTTTTATTAAACTGTACAAAATAACTATTATTATAAAGTACAGATACAAAAATAATATTTTATATAGTAGAAGCAAAATATAAAATATTCTCTAATTTCAAAATATGTTCAGATGGCAATTATAGCTTACACGAGCGTACGTGAGTAGCAATAATTGTTGATCTATTCACTATCCTTACAGCAATCCCATCGCCTATAACATCCAATCCTAAAAGACAAAAGTGTCATCAGGGTGAGAGTGCTTAAGTAAAGAATGACTCTTGATAAACTTCAGAGTGGCTATAAAGGTAAAAGCGAGTCCTACATTAGAATGAAAGAGAGAATTTTTGGTCTATAAAAGTGAAGTTAAAACTAATATGTCAATGAGACCTTTTAGAATAATGGTAATTTATTTTTAAGAACTCTGTAATTAAGTATGCTTAGATGAGAGCACTACCAAGATAGGTGACATCTTAAAAAGTCCTCATTTGATCCATTACCAAGAACAAAATTGTAAGACTCCAAGAATTAGGCTAAAGCAGATAATATCATTGATAAGTGTTGGACAGGGTCTTAATATCGATGCGACAAGACATTATGACAAAAAATATAAAGGTGTAATACTTGTGTAATATATTTTTTGTTTTAATAAGAATTATTATCTTGTTTTATTACTTTTTTTGATTTTTAGATTTCGAAGCACAACTGTTAAAAGATAGAAATTGTTTCAAAAAAATATTTAAAAAAAAGTTGAGTTAAAAAGACCCTACACATGAAACTACAAGAGAGCATCAAACACAAAATGTCTGAGAAGACAAAGTTTAGAAATCGCAAGTATGTGATAGGATATACGATTAACCTTAAACGTGTTATTTTCAGTTCAATGCTTCAACATTTTGAAAAATAGTAGGTGTATCGAGTAATGCAATTGACACGTATACTATTTAGATCACTCCAAAATGACTGCATAATATTATCTGTCAAAAGGAGTAGCTTGATGATACTATATGTGACAAACTTATTTGATATCCTTGTTAAATTATTTACATACTTTTGCGATATTTTGTGACTTCTATGTGCTTGTATGTTGCAACAATATATTGATGCATTTATCAACCTAATAGTATATTTTTAGAGGCCTGTCTTAACGTTGTTTCACAAGATTGGACAGTCACCTCAACCACATTATATATAAAAATTTCTTACTCCCTAAAGTAATCTATATTTATACATTGTGATTATTAATATTGTATGCCATAAAATTATTCATATTGTCTATGTTGAGTATATTATATTGAGTTACTGTAAAAATATATATTGTATATATATTTTATTAATAAAAAATTATTTTATTTTATGTGTATATGTTATTTCTTCTATCTAATCATACTAATGATAAAATATATATATAAAATATCTAAGATGATTAAGTTATCTAAAATATTTTCTACAGAAGTAATATTAATTAGGCATTAATATTACAATGTAGGCACATTGAATGTCTTTGATAAATATCATGAGATGATATTAGTGCGAGTGATATAACAGTCATATTATTAGGACAATAGTGTGGAATAATAGTTAAAAAACTATTATTTAAATGTGACTAAAGTTATAATAAATTACACAAATGTATGTTGTCAATGATTCATTATTGAATTATATGGGTGTGATAACTATTTCTTAGACCTAAGACATCATAGTTATTAATCGATATAGATACACTTAATTCATATGGGGTATAAATATGAGATTAATCATGTCTTTTACATAAAAACTAATTTAGTTATATGATGTTTATATTAAGAGATAAATGATTATTAGATGAAATCCGTTAACTTAACATAAAGAATTTTAAAGTACCGTTGACTCGGTTTAAGTTTGAGTTTTCAGTCAAATATTAGTAAATGAGTAAAAACAAAGTCTTTAGCCAAAGTAAAAATGTCATACGAAGTGTTTGTAGTGACAAGTTCAGCTCGTATTGATTGATTATCTAAATATAATTGAATTTAGTATTTTGACATTCGTGAGCCTTAATTTAGTTAGAATTAGACCAACAAGAGGAGACTATTCATACATAACCTATAATTAGTCATAAAAAATTTGATAAAATTTTTCTTCGTTATAATTTAGAAGCTATGGTACATTGCTAAATGTTTACGATAGTCATTGAGAATTCAAATAGTTTAAAACGAGATCGATGAGATTAGTTTCAACTTATAGCTAATATCATAATAAATCTAAAAAATCATAATATAAATCTTAACTTATCCTTGTTATTAGAGAGAATAAATAATATTCACAAGAGAGTTAGCACTCTCGAAGATATTATTTAGCTAAAAAGTTATAAACGATTTACGTGGTAAATAGTATAACAAATCGAGAGCTTAAAAAATTAGCTCAATTATAATTTAAAGTAAGTTGTAATATTTTATAAATATTTAGAAATATAAATGAAATTAAAATAAATTTGATCAAAATAAGTTTGATCGAATTTGAGATCAATTTATAATTTTTTAAAGTTGAGAGACCTAAGTGATATTTTACATAAAGCCTGTTGAAAAAGCTTCGGGACTCATTTGTCTTTATCAAAAAGACTAAGATCATTGTGATAAATAAAAAAAATCATATAAATAGGCCCATTTTTTATTTTTGAAAAATTTATGCCATACTTTTTCTCTATTTTCAAAGCTCTCTTTCTCTTTAACTAGCCAAACAAGAAGGAAATTTAGAGATCTGATTCTTTTAAAGATATTCTATTTTTAGTGTTATTCTTCATTAAATTTCACTAAAGATTAGTTAGTTTTTGTTAATTTCAAAATATATGCCTAAATTAACATACAAGTAAACCCATGCTTGTTTTCTTGATTTGCATGGTTTTATTATTCATAAATAGTATCAGAGTATGCATGAGTGATAGTTATATCATTGTTTGATAATTGAAATTACATTTGAGTTATGAATTTTGATTTAGGGGCTTATTTGATGAAAATAAGATTTATATAGGTTTCAATGTGTTTTTGATATTTTTGAAATATTGTGAACATATTATAATGTGTATATATTGCTTATATTTTAAAAAAACTTGAAAGAAAATTAGTTTTGGGTGTAAAATGTATGAAAATCCAAGAAGGGGTTATTATGCCCAACGCGCGTGTATGATATACACACCCCAGGCATGCTAGCTGATTCAACGCGTAGCGTCCAGCTTGTAAGCGCATGCATTGTACGCCATGGGCAATTCAATATACAGTATGCAACACACTGCCTGTAAGGGTTACGCACAATGAGCACGCAATATGTGTGCAGTCTATATGCAGTACACGTGCACGTGCGAGGGCACTTTGCTAAGCGTCCCCTCTACATGCTGAAGGTTGGTTTTCATGCAAAACCTAAAGGATTATTTATTTTTATTTTATGCAAATTAACATATTAAACACATTTAGTATGCTATTACTTAGGGTTTAATAGAATACATACCTTAGTTGCTTTCTCCACCAAGCTTGAAGTCTCTTCTAAGCCTCCAATGGTATCCACACACTAGAATGAAGATGATGGAGTTGATGGTGATTAAATGGAGACTAACTTTGGCTTACAAAACAATTTTGCAAACCATTTGCAACCTAAGTTGATATATCTACATATATATACTCTTAGTTTGCATTGAAAGGAATGGAAACCAAAAACAACTCTTTGCTTTTCTTTTCCTTCTCCTTTCTTTCCTTTCTTGCTCTTTAAAAAACAATGGTCCCTCTGCTGTCGACTCTTGATTGAATACAGGTTATGGTTTAGTCAAACCTCTAATCTAATAATAGGATCAGAATCTTAATTACAAATAGGATCCACGAATCTAAAAAATCTTTTTTAGAATTTGTGTACTCTGGCCAGAGATTTAATTCTCGTAGATGACAATTCTGCCTAAGATCTCAAGCTCAAATATCTGAGCCAACAAATTCCATCTTGAATATCACATGTTCTCATACAATAAGAACACATTGCCATCAAGCTTTTTTCACTAGGTGTGGCTAGCCCAGTGCAATATATACAAGTGAACGATGTGCTTCACTATAGATTGCAGCCATGATATCTCAGGTCTAAAGATTAATGGTACACTAGTATGACTTTTTGATTAATTAGTGAATGTGGATTTTCCACATTCTTTTTATATTTTTAAAGTTAAACTAGTATTTTTCTCAATCTATTCTTATGCATATAAAATTAAATATGCAAAAATCATTTTATTTTCTTCCTCTTCACCTTCGTTTACCTTTAGTTTGAGAAAAATAATATATAGTACTTATCCATTTTGTTTTCTTTAATTTCTTCATCTTTAAACTGATTAAACTCCTATTTCTCACTAAAAATTTATACTATTCAATACCATTTATGAGTAGCAACTAATATTCATTCATTTAATCAAAAATTTAAGTGGAAAGGAAAAGTTAAGGTGGAATAATTTGGGATTTTTGTGTTAAAATAATAACTCAGCTTCTTCAAGTTAAAAACAACCTATTAGTAAAATTTTTAATCCATTTGGGTTTAATTTGTAAATTAATTGATATTGAAACTTACGGTTAGCTATTTATTAAGAAATTTTAAAATTTAAAGTTCACAATTGATTAATTAATTATAAATTTAAATAATTTAACTAAGAAATATTGAATTAGAAGTTAGAATAGCATAAACTATAATTTTAGTAAAGATTAAGTAAATGAGTACTATTTACGAGCATTATTTATTTGAGTTTAAATTTTATTTAATTCAATGTGGTACATAAATTTTATAAAATTATTGTCATATTTGTGATTTGAGAAATTAAGTAACGAGGCTTAAGGGCACAAAAATTAGAAAAAGTGTATATCCTCTCCATTATTTGAAAGGGATTATATTATTTTTCTTTATTTTCACACAAAAAATGTTATAAAAGATTTGAAATTAATCTTTGTATTAGTAAAATTGATTTATCTATATAAATTGATATATTTTGAAGGCAACTGATATCATGTTGTGATATAGAATAGGAGGAGATCTCAATTATTTGTGATTTCTTTATGCATTATATGATTTTATTACTTAATGATACTTATAATTTTTCTCATGATGATCTATCATAGTTGTATTGATTTATTGATGAGGTAGAGGGCTGATTGTGATACTTTATATGAGATTGTTTTATAAATCTCGATAACATGCATATTTCTGATATGAGATTTTATTATTTTCATAGATATAATTAAATTTATATTAATTGTGGTCAGAGAGTCAGTTTCTATGAATTATTTTGATTTATGACATTGAAGCCAAGGTGGCCTTTGTTATAAGAGCCTAAACTATAGTTATAGAGTTGCGTAACTTGAGATAGACTAATTTAGTGGCTATCCAGTTTAGTGGTGCATCGACAAAACCGATATAAGAGAGGTGATGATCTCATTTGTAGTAGAATGGTCTGCTAAATAAAAATATAGAGGACAGTCATGTGTGAATTCACTAACTACTCTAGATTAACATCAATAGTGGGCCTAATTGTTAAAATAAATCATGTATTATCTATTTTATCATATAAACTAAATTTTATCAAATATTTCATTGTTTAATTACATGAAAAATTTACTGACGGCTCGGGTTTGCTTTTGGCCAGAGTAAATACCAAGAAGTTAGCTTGCCTAATAATTTTTGATACTATTTTAAGTTTTATTGAATGAAATAACTTCATAAAAAATTTTTTAAATACTTTTCTAATATATTTTCATTTTAAGTACTTTAAAATATTTGAGTATATTTTATATCCACTCACAGAGTATGCTGAGATATACTCACTCCCTTATTTTCAGTTTTAAGAGATCGATAATATGATAAAGAGCTCGTAGTAGTGGTAATTAATTAAAACATTAGAGCTTTTGGTATTATTTTTCTTTTGACTCATTATCCTATTATTTGTCCACTGAAAAATAGTTATGTAAGCTTTTTGTGTGTATAAGTGTGTATGAATAAAAAAGAATATTTATTTTAAATATAAACTACTTATATACTGTATTTAAGTAATAATTTGTTAATATTTCGAAAAGACATTATTGCTTTTATATGTTTTGTAAAATGATGTAAAATAGTATTTTAAAAATACATGAATAATATTATATGGTGTACATATACTAATAAGCCTTAAAGGTTTGAGGACATATTCAGAATTTTAAAATTTATCTTAAAGATCTTTGGTAGTTATCACGTGTAGACCCACAAGTGGGAGGGTGACACATTATGCTAATGTTAATGATTAAATAAATAGCCTATTTATAATTAAAAATTAATATTATTTATATTTGTTAAAAATCAGAATTTGTTGTTGTTGTTCTATTTTTCATATGTACAATGAGCGACAGACTAAAATTCACAATATTTTTCTTTTTTTTTTTTTCTTAAAATAACCCTATTATAAATTAAATTCATAATATTTTCTTTTTTTTCTTCATATGTAATTAGTACAAGTTTCAAGAAAAAACATTTTTTTAATGATTGCTTATATTCAATATTTGTTAAATATTTCATTATAAATAGATTTGCATCAATTTCTTTTATAAATAATTAAAAAATTAAAGCTTAATTTTTCCTTATCTGGTTATTTTCATTGTATATTTTTTCCTTTGTGGTTTGAAAATATCATGTAAAATGAAAAAAATATATTCTAGTTAAAAAATTTTAGAAGTACATAAAAATAGGATAATAACAAGAATTTAAGAAAAAAATAAGGATACATTTTGCTAAATTTTATAAATTAGTTTTTAATTTTTGTTAATTTTTACTTTCCCACAAGTCTATGACTACGAAGACAATAATTCGTGCGTGAGTAATTAGTTGGAGGCTTGAAGGTCAATCTCGAACTTGGTTGGGTCTTTTGGTTGTATGGATTTATTGAGAAGTGACGTTTGAACTGTGTTAAATTTAAAATTAAAAAAAAAAAATAACCAGAAAAAGACTGAGAACAAATAAAGAAGATAATAACACATATTAAAAACAATTCCTTTGAAACTTTTTTTATAAAAAAGTTAAGAATTTGAGAGAGTTAAATGAAAGGCCTAAAAAATGGCCAAATTTAAAATGTTCTGATTATTTTAAAAATGGAAAAAAGTAGAGTTGAATCGGTAACTAATTAAAATATTGATATTAAATATTTTAAAATTTGATTAAAAAAATTTTAATTTCACTTAATAAAATGTATTAATTTTTCTCTTTATCTGTAAATTGTGTACAACTGTTAGGATAAAATATATTGCTATAATTATAAAATTATTTTGATACTTCTAATAATAAAATTATAAATAATAACTAAAATATACTTATTAATTTAAACTTACAAAAATAATACATTCACAAATATAATAATTATATTATTTATAAATATATATTGTAAATGTTTATTCTAGATGCCTAAAATTTTTTGAGAGAAAAATTTTAAATACTACAAAAATTTTGTCTTTTTTTATCTGTTAATAAAATTGACAATTTTTTTTTTCAGGTTAATAAAATCACCGCAATAACTGTCTTTTAACTATTTAAAAATATTAAAAGAAAATTAAATATAATTCTTACTTTTCAGTGTATAAATTATGATTTTAAATCATGCTTAAAATTCAAGAAAAAAAAAAAGTTAAATTTCAAGTTGAAAGTTGAAGGAGGAGATTATATAAATACTAATAAAAAATAAATATATTATTTGTTATTGTATTTAATCTTTTTTTACGATAAAGAATATTAGTATTTATAATGATTAGTAGTACATTTTTTTAAGTCTTTACACATGTGATTATTAATGAATAAAAAATTAATATTTATTAAAAAAATTATATGTTAATATTGAATAATGAATTATTATATAATTATATATATAAATTTGGATCACGTGATAATTATTTAAATTATAATTTGTATAATAAAAATTTTAAATATAATATGATAATTTTATAATAAATTTAAGATTTAATAGGTAAACTTTTTTCATCTTATCTATTTTTTCAAAATTTGATATGATTACTAAGAAAATTATCATGATTTGATTGTTTTTGTTTTTTAATCTTTAGTGGCCTTCGAATTATGCCATTGATCCTAGTGAAAGTTGGGGTAACATAAGATGTAGCAAGATAACCGATTTTTCCTCATCTTGTGTTCGACATTATGGTTTTTGAGCAAGTTATAGAATTTATTTTTTGCATGAGTAAAACCTATATACTTTTATTGATAGCATTGGTATTGTAATTTTTGGGTCAGTAACTAAATTTATTTTTGACGTTGACACTAACATTTCGTCATTGATATCGATATTGATGTGGGGTCGAGGGGTCTTATTTGTAACAGACGTATTAATTTTACTCCTAACATTTGTAAATATATTATAAATTAAATAAAAATAACTAAATAACAATATTTTTAATAAATATTGTAAATTAAATACTAAATAACTAAAATAATAATATAACCGTCCACAGTCGTTGATCACCAATAAACGTCAGTTCTTCTTCCGGCAAATATTGATGGGCTCCAAATATTATGATCTACACGATTGTATAATATATATATATATATATATATATTATGATGAAAAATCAAAAAATGTTCAGAATAAGAGAAAAAGCAGGCGGTTATTGAGAGAGTCACCATGAGAATGGCTTGCACACCGCCATCATCACGTTTCAAGTCAATGACGGTGACAGTACAAAACCACTCGCTCTCCTTCTTCTGCTGATCCGCGTAGGTTGTTAGTTTTTTTTTTTGACATTCTCTGACGAGCTATAATAAAAAAAAATTGTACCATTACATAAATTATAAAATTTGGAGTCTAATAGTTCATATAAAAATCAAGTTTATTACCATCACCTATAGTCAATTGCAGTTGATAGTTCTCCCGAGTGGCCTTTTATATTTATTATATTTTTGAATTTATTTAAATAAAAGTTAATAATTGAGCAAATAACAAGTTGACACATGCATATTATGGTACTCTGCCTTATAATTTTACTTAAATATATTATATTGCCTGTATTTACTTATATAGCTATTATCAATTGCCATATGTCGTGAAAATATTTATTTTTTAATTTAACAGAACTGATACGTCCTTCCAATCAAACTTTGAGGGTCCAAAAGGTTTTTTCTCTCAAAAAAAAAAAAAAAAAATTAATCCTTAACGAAGCATACTGGTTATATTGATGGCTCGTAGATAAATAAATAAAATAACCAATACTCTCCATCCCAGTCTACAAAGTCTCAATACATCGACATTCATAATTTCAGTAACCAATGCAGGTCCCACATCATCACAGAAGAAATTTAATCACGACCGCACGATAACACACATGCAATTTGGGTAGTACTGAATCTTATTATCTGTGATCGCACTAGATACAAACCTTATTCCTTCCGTCTACTCAATCCCCGTAACGCCGTCACTTGCTAACCGTTTTTCAAAAATTAGAAACCAGTTATGGATTCACTGGTCGCTAAATCCATCAGAGCCAAACGAAAATCACGAAGCTGCACAAGCAATCAAGCGCGACGCATAAGCGCGACGAGGAGAGCCTCAGCCTCTCCTGCCAAAACTCACAGTATTTATCAAAAACCCCGAAGCATCCGAAATCTCTATCCAGATCGATCAATTACATTGTCAAAGAACGGCGTTTTTTGTTCATCCTCGTCAGGATTTTAATCGGCTCTACGTTCTTTATTCTTGAGCCTACTCTATCCCGAGAAGGACCGCAAGAGGTTGGACCCTTTCCCTTATCAATAACAAATCATAATCAGCAGTTTCAGAAAACTTTCAATGGCAGAACCGGGAGAGTTCCGGTGGGAATTGGGCGCCGAAGATTGCGGATTGTGGTTACAGGTGGATCGGGATTTGTCGGGAGTCATTTGGTAGATAAGTTGATTGATAGAGGGGATGAAGTGATCGTGATTGATAATTTTTTCACTGGGAGGAAAGACAATTTGGTTCATCATTTTGGGAACCCGAGGCTCGAGCTTATTCGACACGACGTCGTTGAGCCGATATTGTTGGAGGTGGATCAGATCTATCACTTGGCTTGCCCTGCATCCCCGGTTCAGTATAAGTATAATCCCGTCAAGACTATCATATCCTTTACTAGATTTAAATTTAAGTGTTTATTGAGTTTTTTTAAAAAAAATCATAATTTTGTAAAATTCATTTGAGATCCTTGACCGTTAAATTTACAAGACAAATGTGATGGGAACGCTTAATATGTTGGGACTTGCAAAGAGAGTTGGCGCTAAGTTCTTGCTGACAAGCACGAGCGAGGTTTACGGAGACCCACTTGAGCATCCCCAGAAGGAGACTTATTGGGGCAATGTTAATCCAATAGGTGAATTAGTATTTGCTGTTGCTGCTTCACTGCATTGTTAGTTTCTGTATTTTGTTTACTAAGATTCGTGTTTTGGTATGCTTGAAACTGAATAGGTGAGAGGAGTTGCTATGACGAAGGAAAGCGTACGGCGGAAACTTTGACAATGGACTATCATAGAGGGACGGCCGTTGAGGTAATTTCACTATTCATTTAGTGGAAGCGTGCTTTATTTTTTTTAAAGATAATTGGTTGCGAAAAAATTTGTTAGCACTTAACAATAGAGTGATAGTATTCATCTTAAATATTTCATTTAAAAAATATTTTAAATGAAATGTCGTCTATTCATCTAATAGTAGAAGGGTATAATAAATAATTTTAAAAATTATAAAAATTTATTTTACAATAAATTTATATCAATACACGTCATATCATGTAAGATGCATTTTGGGATAAAAAAATTTAGGATGAATACCATTATTTTTTTATAGTGTATGACATCCTTTTGAAAATGTTAGTAGTCATTGGTTGTAGAGGTCTTTTTCAGTTAATAGTGTTGAAAACTAAATTTGGGATTAGATTCACGTCCTTTTTTTTGAAGTCAATTTAAGTGCGTTGGCTGACATCGCAACTGACTTTTATTATCCATTATGGTGTCATCTTTAACTCGGATTCATATTACGATTAAAATAGGTTTCTATTTTGAGTTACTGAGTTACTTCTGCGCCAGTTCTGAAGCAATACTCTTTCCTCGGGCATAGTAAGGAGCTCAATTTTATGCATTCATTTTCGTTGCAATAGTTGACCCATGGAAGGAGATTTGTACTGGATACATTTGTCTACAATATAATATAATGATATGATAGGCATACAGTCTGTATATTTTCTAATTCACAATGTAATTTGGTAATCAATGGGAAAAGTTGAAAACGTGTAGTTAACTGTAATGTGCTAAAGGTATTGTTAATAGTATCTTCAAAATACCTTGTCTTATGTTGTTTGTGCTCAGGTCTATGGTTGGCTCTTACGCTCTTTGATTTACAAAAGTTGAAAAGCCAGTTGCATACACGATAGCAATAATTTCCAATTTCTGTGGTGACAAATCATTTGTGATAGCTAAAATTGTATTATCGTTAGGAATATCCTGCCACTGAAAATCTGCTGCTTCAAACCCGTAAAAGCCATGGCTTTATATTCGAATGAGTCAGTTAGCGGAGAATTCATCTTCAATTACCTAAAATATTTGTGACATTGTGAGACTGCCATATAATTTTTATTACAAAGTTTTAACAACCACCAACTAGATTTTTTGTTTACATTTTATGGTTCTTCTACAAGCAAACAATACATGATTTTGTAATCCATTATTTTAAACGTTTCAATCATGTCCGAGTCCATATCAGCTAAACTTTGTCTTTTTTTCAGAAAACCTCAATAAATACTTACTTTATTGATGATTGGACAAACATCTACTAGGTTCTGGCAGGCTAGTGATAGTACCTGAATCCACCACATAAATGCAGTTGAGTTTAAGCCTAAAGCTACGCTGCCACTTTTGTAAGGAAGAATGATGATGATTTGGTTTTATCTTCAGCATTTAAAATAGCAATTAGACTGATGGAAGTGTAACCTTACGGGTTGAACAAATCCTCAAAATTTGTGAAGTGCTTGTTTAGTGCCTAAAAGATTATGAAATTTGGTCAGTTAGAGGCAGAAAACCCATCTTATAATTTAGCCACTTATGCCTTGGTTTACTTAGTATAGTTGCTTGAGCTCAGCATGCAGTTCAAAGCAAAGTGAAATTTGGTTCTCATGAAAGTTGAACTGATGGTGGAAATTGTTGTTCGCAGGTGCGTATTGCCCGCATATTCAATACATATGGCCCTCGCATCTGTCTAGATGATGGACGTGTTGTCAGCAACTTTGTCGCTCAGGTTAGTCTTATTAACTATTTTGGCTTTGAGCTGTTGCAGTAAACTAAGATTAATTATGTGATGATGACAGAACTTATATTTAACTACGTTTGAAACTAGTTTATCTGTGTTATGCAGGTCATCCGCAAACAACCAATGACAGTTTATGGCGATGGGAAACAAACACGAAGCTTCCAATATGTCTCTGACTTGGTATGTTAGATTCTACCTTATTTAATTTTTAATGATACTATCTGTTTTGCTGGTTTGCTGGTTCATCTTGTATGACAAATCACTGATACGTTTGCTGTGTGTTTTCCGTCCTACATCTCGGGACTTTATTACTTCATTTGTTTAGAAGAGAATGGAAAGGAGATATAAGACCCCTTGGACAGGATTATTTATATTCTTACCTCTTATCTTACAAAAAACATTACAAATTGGATAATATATACAATGTCAACGTGTAAGGTAAGAATATAGTCGTTGAATTAACACTTAATGGTTTCTTTGTTTTCCCTCCTTGAAGGTCACAATCAATCAAAGAAATAAATGAAAGCGCGATAATTTGAATGGCTGGTCCAGAAGGTGCCTTCACAGAATCCAAACTATCGTCAATGGCTTAAACCTAAAGACAAATCATTTGGTTGACAAAATAAGGACCCTAAAACAGTTTGTTTGGCTTCAGTTGGCCAAAAAGAGAATTTATAATTCCAAGCATTGTGCTGTTGCTTGTCAGTGGCTAATGCAGTCAATTTTAATCGGACCTTGTGCTCATGCTACTAGAGTAACCTTCGTTTGGTAGCAGTTTTATATCATTGTATGTATAAAGAGAATTAGAGGAGAAAGAAAGAAAGAACAAATTTGTAGTTTTGATGGATAAATTAGGAATATGCTGACATATAGGACTTCCAGTTAGACTTTTGAACTGATGATATAGAGGATCTTATAAATAACAGGTGGATGGATTGGTGGCATTGATGGAAAGCCAGCATGTGGGGCCTTTCAACCTAGGTAACCCTGGGGAATTCACCATGCTAGAGCTAGCTGAGGTTTGGCTTTCCTTAATGCTTATATATCTATATATCTGTATATCTATATATCTACATCTATCTATCTATCTATCTATCTATATATTGATTAGACATGTTAGTGTTTATTTTTTTCTTTAAATTTTTTCTCGAGATTTTAGACATAGGTTCTTCTTCTATTCTTTTAATTCTTCTCTTTACTATGTCCTAGATTAAGAAAATCCCAATGGTTTCCTTCCCTTTTTTACATGGAAGTATTTAAACATTTGTTTCTTCCTCATGTAGGTCGTTAAAGAAACGATTGATTCGAGTGCAACAATAGAGTTCAGACCAAACACAGTTGATGATCCTCATATGCGGAAACCAGATATTACCAAAGCAAAGGACCTTCTGAACTGGGAGCCAAAAATTGCTCTGAGAGAAGGGTTACCTCGCATGGTGAGTGACTTCCGGAATCGCATTTTGAATGAAGATGAGGGAAAAGGGCTTTAATAAAAATGAAACCTAATGAGTATGTATATTGTCAAGAACCTACATGTTTTCTTTGATTCATCCTATATCACTGTGATACGCTAGCTGAAAATTTCACCTAGGTGCTACTGCTACTTTATTAGGAGGATATTACTGTTTTTCATCAGCATGAGTGCTTTATTAGCACAAAATCTGTTTTTTTGGTTGAATTTTGATTGCTTTCTTTTCACCTCCACTCTAGCTGTGATTTTTGATGGTCAGAGCAAAATGTTGTATGGAAATGACTTTTTTATTATTATAAGAAACGCAATAGTTGTGGTTCTATTAGGAATTTTGTCAGTGGCCCTACGTAAGTTGAAAGTTCAGTACACCCATCTTAAGGACTAAATGGGCCGAACATTCATATGTTGTTGTGGGTTGATTTATTGTCAAATGTCAAATTATGCTCTATGAACATTGGTGGTTTCTTCTTTGTAGCAAAGCTCCATTTCACGAATAATTTACCAATGCAATTTTTTAAATTAAGAAGTAATCCTTTACAGATACCTCCTCAACTCAATCATCATCAAATTAAGCAAATCCATAAATTGTTTTAACTTTTATGTCTCCATTTACAACCATCTTTATAAAATACTAAAAAAATATTGCAAAAAAAATCGATTTTTGAGTCCCAATCGTTATTTATGGACAACCTCACCGAGCCAATTTATCGAAAAGGGAGAAAAAAAAAAAAGGTTTGAGCTTCTTTTATGGGGTTTTCTTTTTTGATGATAAGTTTGGAAGTTGGAAGCAAACCAATGCTGTTGAGATAGGACATTTGGTTTGGGGACCATTAAGATATACATTGCCGTCCTAAACTCCATTTGTTTGAGAAACTTTAATTTTCTGCTTCACATCGAATGATTTTCTATGTTTATTATTGTTTCATGAGTGGACTTTTGTTGAAAGGAAAAAGGAAAAAGAAGTATGCTAGCCCTACCCCAAAATTATAATTGTAGCAAAAATGCATTGTAATCAAGTGAAATGGTTATGTAATAACTAAAACAAAAGGATATTTTATGATATTACTTATAAGTTTGAACATAAATTCAACAAGCTTTATCAAAATAATAGTTATCTTATCTATTATCTACAAAAGAGAAGAAAAAAAAAATGTCAACGTAATAACTTTAGGACGAAAAGGAAGAAAAGATAAGTGATTACACCTCATTAATCATACATATCATACTAAAATATTTAGTTAATTGTTTGATGATATAAATATTGCGTAAGTTTTAAAAACAATTTATATCCATTTAATGAATTTTACTTTTAAAATGAAAATGAAGACATTATATGAAAATATAAGGAGCACAAAAATAATAAAAGAGAAAAGAATAATATTGTTTAAGCTTTAATGATTTTGTTAAAATTTTAAGATTAATTTTAGGTTTATATAATTTGAATGAGAATATATTTGGAATTGCCTTTAAGGATAAGAGTGATTTTGAAAATCAGTTCACTTTTTATTTTCTTCAAAACCTGTTTTAGGATAGAATGATTTTGCACAAGTAATTTTAAAATTTTTTATCAAACAATTAAAATAACTTTTAACTCTTTAAAATCACTTTTAATGATTCGAGAAACAATTCTACGCCGGCCCTCAAGATAAAAAGATTAGTCACATTAGAGAAAAATAAAAAAAAGGGGGGTTAGGGGGCTCGCGGGCGCCGGCAGGAGGCGGGGAAGGGAAATTTTTTCAGTATGCTCGTTTGTAGTTGTTGTACATTTATTTAACATAAAAGTCATTAAATAAAAAATAATTGTTATAATAGTAGCAAACAAAACCATTAAAATAATTTGTAGCTGTTATATATATATTTTTTAATTTAATTTTAAGACAATCGTTAGAGTAAAAAGCATAATTGTTACGATTAAAAACAAAGTATTTAGTCACAAACACTTTCATTGACTAAACGCTTTCCTAAATACTTATTTTTTACTTGATAATTAATATGTACTAACTACAAAACACTCACAAACACATTTGTTAAATTATTATTTATTTTTTTTTTTGTATGATCATAAAATGCATAAATACCTTATTTTTATTAACATCTACGAACTTATATTTGATAATTTGTAATTCTATTTCATATTAGTTATAAACAGTTCAGTCTCAAATGTTCTCTTAATTCATAACGCCTCAATTTCAAACCTACCAGCTAAAACTTTGGGTGCAGTGGAAAGTAGGTAAAGAAAAACAAGAAAATAAAGCCAAATTAATTAAGCATCTGATTCCATAATATTTGTGAAGGAGAAGTCCATTTAATGGAAGAGAAAGAAAGCAACTTTTATATGCTTCGTTTTTCTTCTTTCTTTCTTTCTTTCTTTCCTTTCTAGAACATGAAGGAAGCAAAATTCCAAATGGGCTTTGTTATCTGGCAGCATATGTTCCATTAGAATCTATCAAATTAATGTTGCCATCATAATCTTTTGACTTATCCAGAAGACTTTTTATACATGCATGCATGCATATACTGATATACATACATTATATGTACATATATCCATTTTAATGGTGGCACAAACACAACTGGGCCAATCTTCTGAAACTACCGTCAATCCAATGAATTTGTGATCATCAATGTGGGGTTCTCTTCTGTTCTCTTTTTGATTACTTTCTGCTTGGATTAAATGTAGCACCACACTCAAAGAAAAGGCAAATGCACAGGGACCACGAGGTTCCGCTACTACCTCAACAATGGTGGTTTTATAAACCAAGTAGCTGAATTTATAACCCTTGCTAGAGGGAATAAAGATTGCATTTACTTTTGACAGATCATAGAATATTAGGTTCTGCAAGAAAATAATTATCAAGCTTTTAATGAACTTCTATAAAACTATAGTAAGAAGGTCTAATATAGTATCATAAACATCCTTAACATTTTATCGCCTTTAGAAAGAAAAATCTTGATGTTATCTTATTCTTCAATAAATATTTTGTGTGAATGTGAATAATTGACCGTTGCTCTGTCTTGCCGGACACCTTTTGTTTCTCTTCAAAAATTGAATTAATCGACAACTTGTTGCGCTGTAGACACATTCGACAGACCTACAGAGCACGTATTAATTAACAGTATAAAAAGTAATTATTATTTTGTTTATACAACAACGGACCCTTTTAATTAATTAGTATATTATACAAATTACATCTAACAGATAATTTAATATTCAATTATCATATTTATTTTCCGTAGATCTGCCCATCTGATGAGCACGCCTGAACCCAAATAAATAAAAAACAATTATATATATAACATTTTATATGTAGCTCTATTTGGGCTAATAAAAACATGAACAAAGAGAAGGATTGAGATCTAAGAGTATGAATTGACAAAATCAAAAATGTACGCATATTACTAGAGTAACAACATATATGAAAACAACAACGTAGCTAGATATGTATATATATAAATTATTTTTATCCATTAAAGCTATGAAAAAGTTAGTTGCATCTTATAAAGATCATATTTATTATTTATATATATATGGAAATGAAACATTTCTTCCTTCTTCGTAAATTTCTTGTTAAATCAAGGCACTTTCTTATTAACTTTCACATATGCTAAGAGACCAAAAAAAAAAAAATAAAAATAAAAATAAAAAATAAAAATAAAAAAAAAAAAGGCCTGATATATAACAAATGTAAACTTACCACGAAATCTTTAAATCAAAGTGATTTATGGGATAGAAGGTAATACACAATTTTATTAAAGCTTTATTATTTGCCCCCACACTCTCTCCACAAAAATTTTTAGAGGTTGCTATCAAAAAATGTCAATATAAAAAATATATTGCTAGTGATTTATGCGTGTTTTAGCTCTCGGGATACTAGTATGTTTTTTCTTGATCGTTTACATTGTATAGATGGATAATAATAGTCCATTTGAATCAAATAAGTCCCCGACCCCATAACCTCTATTGAAATGATCAACTTACACTATAAATATTGCATTTTGATTATCAGATTATTTACTTAAAATGTCATATCATTTCGCTTAATTAGTTGCTTCAAAAAAAAAAAAAAAAATGGATCGATTCGGTATAAATTGACAAACTATAATATTGTTTGTGACAATATAAAATAAAGATCCAAATAATATTATCTTAATGATATGTTTAATATTTAATTGTTAAGTTGTTAATATTAAATATTACTTTTAATTTAATTTTGAACTATTATATTACATGGATAATGGAATTATGAAATCGTGCTAATCTAAACTTAGCGTATTTTTAAAATTTAAAGATCTTTTTACATGTGTATTTTTTTTATTTATATAAAATCAAAATTTATCTATTTCTTATATTTTTTTATTAATATCAATTATATATATAAATTTGCTCGGTAAAATTTTAGATCAGCACTAAATTCGAGTCCTTTTTAAAAAATTAAATACTGTCTTCTCTCCTTGGTGATATGTATATTTTTTTAATTAAAAAAATTATAAATCTTTTTTATCTGCAGGTGAAATTCTTCCAACTCATTCTCACAGTGCATAAAAGCAGAACGACCAAACTTATTTTGGAAGTTCCTGTCACTCTTTCTTCCTTTCTTTCTCCCTCTATCTTTGATGCAGATTCTATAAACCACTAGTTCTTCCCTTTCACATTATCAACATCCAAAAATAAGATGAAAGGAGCTGAAATCTTCTGTTCATCCCAAGCTTCTACAGCCATTTGCTTAAGCATGGATCAAGCTTCTTCTTCTTCCTCCTCCTCTACCATTCATCTTGGCGGCCGAGCAATCGATCGCCACAACCCCATCATCACTGATGGAAGAAGATTAACCAGAGCTTTACCCACCGCTCCCTGTTCTTCAGATTTACCGCCTATCAATCCTCAACCTTATCACCAACTTCAAAAACTTAAGGATAAAAATAGCTCTGATCATCAGAAAAAGAAAAACTCTGCTGATAAAAGGAAGAAGAGTTCATCCAAGTCATTACCTGATCATACTAAGAAGACCCCTTCTACTGAAGATAATGTTGCTATTTATAAGGATTGTTATCCTGGCATACCTGCTGCTGACATTAAAAAGAAAAGCTGTGCTCAGCTGGGTGATTTTATTACCCCTCCTGGATCGTCTAGGTATCTCTTGAGTGACGCAACATTCTTTGATGGGTCATCGGATTATGACCCGGTATTAGCATTAGTTCCAGCTGATCCCAAGAAGACAACTACAACTGTTAATAAGCAAGATAATGAATTTTCTGCTCCAAAACGCTCCTTATCATCTCGTTCATCAGAAAAGGCTAATTCAAACCAGGTTCATTTTCTTTCCTATCTCAACATTTCCAGCCAATATTGGCATATTACTATCAATCATGTACATATCTAACGCCAATATTTTGATTTACAGGTTGTGGTTTTGCGAGTGTCATTACACTGCAAAGGCTGTGAAGGAAAATTGAGAAAACATCTATCAAGAATGAAAGGTATGCATTTGGATTTTAACAAGACATGAATTTGGAAAATATTTTCCAATCTGCCCATCTTATTTTTGGGTCCCACGAACTGATCGTCTACACCACAAGCCATCTGAGTACATTAGATAATTGGAGCATGTGTCATTAATGTTATTCTGCTAGTCCTATTATCTTGTTCAGCTCCAGGCTGGGTAATAAATTATGACAGTTTCTTCTTACAATTTGCCATTCTTGTTACCGATGTGAGCAGGCGTTTCATCATTCAACATAGATTTTGCAGCTACGAAGGTAACAATCGTCGGAGATGTTACACCATTAAGTGTCCTAGCAAGCGTATCAAAGGTAAAGAATGCCCAATTCTGGCCGGTAGCTGCAGCACCATCATCATCGGCCGCTGTCGGCGGTAATGATAATCAAGAAATCAAGAAATAAGTAAGAGCTTTTTGGACATAATGAATTATGAAGATGTGCTAGCTTAGCTTGGTGTATCACTGTAGGCTGTAGCCGAATCAGAATCATTGTTGGCTTACAAGAAAAGCATAAGATACTCTTCCTCCAGTTAAATATGCTTTGATAGTGAGACTGTTTCCTGTATTTGGATAGAAAAGATTAGCATCTTTTAGGCATGATTTTTATCAAATTAAAAGTACATGCTTGCTTAATTATGGCCCATTCTCACAGCCAGTTTCCCCATGGCTCTGTTACATAATACTGTCAGGAATTTTGAGTTTCCCTATAATTTTTCATCAGAAGTATTCCTTGAAACATGGTGTTTAATTTGTAGAATTGCAAAACCATGATTACTGGTTTAAAATCATATTAATTATATAATCTAGATTTTTTACATGGTTCAAAATATATATGGCGAGACCGGGTCCCGGGTAAAATCAACGATAGATATGGTTTCGGATACCTTCCATTGGAAAGGCACAAAGAAAAGGGATCTGATTCTACTGGGCCCTCCTTTCTTTATGTATTATGCTCCCTTCCACTCAAAATTACGACAGAGAAATTGTACAACATTGATGCCAACAAAAGAAAGCATTGAAAAGCCCAGTGTAAAAATTAGACCATTATCATATTCAACACAGACCAGCAAAATTGGCCAAAATTTTATTTCTCTGTAATACTGGATCATGCCACGATACATTCGAATATACTTTACATACAATCACTTTATTTATATCATTAACATATATTTAAAAATTATAAACATATCATTCTCATAGTTAACATAGAAAAACAAATTGACCGAATTTTTAACTCTCTAAATACATAGATATTGTTGTGTAATTCTTATTTAGTTTCATCTACTAGTGCAAATTTTATCATCCTGTTACACAGTAACTTCCTCAATTCAAACATATTAATATCGATCCATTAATCAAAATCATTAAAATAAAGTTGCAGGCCCTGAATCATAGGGAAGAACAGCGAATGTAGCTCATCTTTTTATCAATAATTTTTCCTTTCTTCATTCGGTCATAGTGATCTTGTTTCGCATGCCAACCTTCTTTTGCTTTTCAAAAAAATGATTAACCTTTTCTCAGCTGGTAGAAAACGTTAAAAGAAGGGGGTATTGTAATAAATTTTATACCAAACTGATATCAAATATTACCCAATTGAAGGCCGTCATAAGAATGCATGTCATACTATATAATATAGTTGTCAGTTGTTGCTTATAACACAACCTAAAGTAAGAATTCGCACTCGGTTATTATAGTAAGGCAAAAGTACAGAAATAGTGTACATAACGATGAGAAAGGGAACATAGTTAATAAAGTCAAGAGTTATCACTTTGAAATTGTTAATTGGAGTCAATACTTAAAATATCTTTGCTTTACGCAATCAATAATCAAACTTCAGGATAAGATATAAAATGAGGAACAGATTAATCTAGAAGATGAAATCAAAGATAAAAATTATAGGGATTAAACTCACAGCCATAGCGTGGAAAATACTGCCATATTCTTACTGTTTATAAAGGGGTAATTTCCACTGGCACACAACTACCAACCAATTGATTTCAATTTTTTTTTACCATTTATTCATCAAAATTATGCAATTAATATATAATTCTAAGATAAATTTACTTCTTGTGTTATTGATAAATACCTCTTAAAGTAGGAAAATTTTTTTTTTTTTTAGTTCAACCAATAGTAGCACTCATAGATATCCAGTAAATTTTGAGATAGTGATATGTACTCTGGGTTAGATATCTTTTCAAAAAGAGTTTTAGAAAATCCTCAATAGTTTGTAATCATAAATTTGTTTCGTAAAATTTGAATCTTAGATATTGACTAACTTTTATTTTTGTTTAAATAACTAATATGCAATAGAATAAGATTTTTTTTTTTTTTAAAACTTTGAATCATAATAAAATATTATTATTTTTATTTATAAAATAAAAGAAAAACTAAATAAAAAAGTGCGATTGAATTATTTTACGACATATCATAAATAATAAAAAACGAAATAAAATATATTCAACTAGATCTTACGAATTTTTAAAAAAATAAAAAAATGAATCAACATATAGGTGATTAGACTATTGTACAACTTGTTATAATAAAATAAATCAAGTATTTTAATTTAAATTTAATTTTAAAAAATAAAAATTAAATAAATCAGGAGATAAGATTAACAATTAATCTAAGTAAAATATTATTATTTTCAAAAAAAATTTAACAAAATTGAATAAACTCATGAGATTTATAAGAAAATTACTTAACTAATTTTATATTTTGCTGAATTGTGCCTCCACCAACCTTGGTGAGAGATTTTTTTGAGACGGGTTGCGTTAAAATGCACTGAAGTACTTTATAATTTTTAGTAAGGGTGAATTTAGTTCCACACTAAATTTTACATTCAACACTCCTTTACTCGACACACCCATTAAAAAAATTAGAAAATAATCTTTATTTCGTACACTCTTATAAATAGCAGAAAGCCTTTAATAATTTTTTTTTTATTTTTCATGTTAAATTTTTTTTCTATACCCACAAAAATATTTATCTTGATTAATTTCAAGTTGAAATAATTTCAACTAATTTTTTCATATGACGATTAATCCCATAAATTACTTTATAAATTATAAATAAATATTATCATACTGTGTTAGCACTACGCAAATTAGTGGTAAGTAAACATAAATATATGTGCAAATTAATAAAATTAAACATAGTACAAATTACCATCTATTAGAAAAAAATAAAATTAAGAGTTACTAAAGTATAATTAATTAAATTAAAACAAAACATACTTACAATCGAAGATGATAATTCATGAACTTTGCATCAAATAATTTACAAATTATAAAGAAAATTTATAAATTATTATGTAAAAAAAAATTCTTTTAAACTATTTGATGAATCTTTTGAAAAATTAATTTTTTCTCCATGAATTAATTATAAAAAATTTATGATAAATTATTTTTATATTAAAAATTAGGGTTCAAAATAAAAAAATATAGGTACGTGTGTTTTTTATGGGTGTTAAAAGTAATATTCTTTTACATATTTAATTTATATTATTCTTAATAGTAATTTATATTATTTTTAATAGTAATTTATATTAGGGATATTTTTATAATAAAATTTTATTAAAATATGAGAATTTAGAGTGAAAATTAGAGTGCAAATAGACTCACCCTTTTAATAATTTATAAATATAAAATATTTATATTTAAAATTAGAAAATTAAAGAGTTTGAGTTAATATGAATAGTCTTAGTTTATATGAATTTTAAGAAATATCTAAAATAATAATATTTACTCAAGCTATGGTAATCTTCTTCTTCTTCTTCTTCTTCTTCTTCTTATTGTAACATGAAATATAACTCTTGATCACAATTTTCAAATTTATGACAGATTTTTTAAAAAATTATTGAAAATATCTTTTTAAAATATTAAAAAGAATTCTCGCATGCTAAAAGTCTTCATTTTTGTCACAACCAAATGGACTTTATCTACTTAGTTTTTCTTACACGTTGAAACTTTCTATATACTTGGTTGTTCTTCCTCTGGCATCACGAGTACTAATGTAATACGTATCATGCATGTTATGCAAAATGTCATTATAATATCCCAATTACAATTTTTTAATTTTTCTTAGACCGTCTTACGAATAATTCCCTTGCAATTATAAATTTGCTTGAACAAATATTTCCGAATCACAGGAATATATCCGAGAACTTCTCTGGTTGAAGAATACGGTTCATCAATTCAACAAGTCCCAATCAGAATGTGGGCTTGACAGCAATGGGTTTATATATAAAATATGTTTATTTATTTACCTGCCTTTGAACTTATTTTTGCAGATGTTGCAATTTTTCATGGAAGTCCACGTCTCCTAACTTCCTTAAATCTCTCCGGCTCCGCTTAGTTTCCACATCCGAATTTCTCTGCCATTTCCTCCAAGTTGTTACAGGCAAAGATAACTACAACTTTACCGAAAATCAATTTTGAATTTCAACTCACGACGAATTCTAATCCTAACAAACATTCTTAAGTCACTATCTCTTTCTAATTATTTCACCATCAAACTTTGTCTTTAGTCATTCAACTTGTCTTCCCTTAAATATTTTTCTTCCCAAACTTACGCCTAAACCTAAACCCTTGTCTTCCTTTAATTTTTCTTCACATTTTCCTTGTAATTTTCTTGCTAAGGAGTTTCACCATTTTCTTTCTTTCTTCTTTCTTAGATCTAGATGAAGAGATCAATGTCTTCCCCTTTAACCGATTTTGGTGATAAAGAAAATCATGAAGAATTGCTTAAACTTTCACTCTCAACTGGTTCCAGGCCTTTGTCAATGGCGGCTTCATCATCATTAACGCAAACACATCAACCAATAACCCTATCTCAAACACCTGTTCCTCCGTTTTCCCAAAATTTACCATCTTTATTCCGAGTAACACCACCGGCTCCACCGCCATCGCCACCTTCTCATCACCATACCGCACTCCACCAAGAGATGATCGCCAGGTCAGGACCTGTGGCAGCTGGTACATCTCGTCAGTCACGAACTCGAAAATCTCCAGTGCAGAAACTTAAGCCGGGAAAAACTGAAACAATACCTGCTCCTTACCCTTGGGCTACCAATCGTCGTGCTACAATACACAGTCTCGAATATTTATTGTATCATAATATAAACAAGATCAGTGGCGAAGTTCAATGTAGACGCTGCGATCAGAAGTATGAGATTAAATATGAACTGCAACAAAAGTTTATGGAGGTTTCGTCATTTATTTCGGAGAAAAAATATACAATGCACGATCGTGCACCGGCTATTTGGATGAACCCTAATCTTCCCAATTGTAACCTTTGTCATCAAAGTAATTGTGTGAAGCCGACTCTTGGGAAGAAGAAATCAATTAATTGGCTGTTTTTGCTTCTAGGACAACTGCTGGGATGTTGCAAACTTTCAGAGTTAAAGTATTTCTGCAAGCACACGAAGAATCATAGAACGGGAGCCAAAGATAGAGTTCTTTATCTTACTTACTTAGGGCTGTGTAAACAATTAGATCCTGAGGGATCTTTCGATGTTTAAAATGAATTGTTTCTGTTTTTGTTTCAAAAGGTTTATTTCATTCTGTCAAAATTTTAGCTACTTGTAAAAAACATTTTGATTTGATGTAATTTACCTATATATTTTGATAGAATGACATTCTTGATACTGACGTGTTCAGAGACTATACATATAGTCAATGTTCTTATTCTTTTTTAAAATTAGAGCATTGTACTTTTTTATGACAATTTTGCTATGCAAATTTGTAGCATCAATACTGTCTAGCGGCAATATAATATTAACAATAATGCAATACATATTACTTAATTATACCTATATGGAAAGGTATATAAATAAGCACTTAGGTCATAGATTTTTTGTTAAATAATTTCTAGTAGGGGTCACTCGCTTTTTTTGCTAATATTGGACTACATTGAATACTAGTATTTGATAGTGTCATAATCTAACTTTGTTCTCTGTAAATTTTATTTATGTTCGAGGTACCCAATTTGTGATAATGATATGAGGCATAATTTTTAAATCATTCTGCCAAAATTGTTTAATAAGTTTGTATCTTAACTCAAGGTGTCGAATTTTGATAGCGATGTGTCTATATTTTCAAACTAACCATTAGGGTAATTCTGATAAATTTGCTAATAATATAGGTGTTTATTATTTTCTTTTCGACTTTTGCTAAGCTAGTCTACATAGATATTACTATTATTTTATCTTTTTATTTACTATAAAAATATAATCATTTTATTTAACTATTAGAAATTATATTAATAATCATTTGTTTGTTTTGCAGGAAAGTTTTATTGCGCTTGGATAAGTGGCTAATAATGATAATCTATGATATTTTAACTTGACATATAGATGAAGTTTTGCTAAAATTGCATGAGCGATTTCTTGCTCTTCTTGTCAGTAGTCTGATAAAAATATATAAAATTAGAGTGACAACATTAAAAATACTTACGGATAAGGGTATTTTTCAAGTCATAAGATAGCTGATTAAAGCAAAAATTTGACTAGTTGGATAATTTCTTAATCTTTTCGTTGCTCACATGCTTGATTTATGTAAGAGTTCCTACTCTAAAAAA
>JAWDEX010000005.1:4232586-4247998 GCA_035221805.1 Trichilia hirta | reverse complement strand
TGAACTGATATTTTATTTATTACCCTTTTATCCGGGAAAAGGTTTGGTTCAAGTATTAGTTTGGTGGGAATTTTTTTTTTTTCATTAAAAAAACCGTAATGAAAAAACCCCACACAACTATGACAAGAATTTGATTATCAAAATTTCTTTTATAAAATTACTAAATAATACAAAAATTTGAATCAAATCACAAAATTTTAATATAGTATGAGAGATTATTTTTGTATTATTTAAGTTTTTTATTTATTTAATATATTCATATTTATAATAAAAATGAGAAATATTGTAATTTACACAAATTTTATATAAATTAATGTTTTTATAATATGCTATTTTAACTTTTAGTAAATACCAAAATTGCCGAACGATTACAAATTTACAATGAAGTGGGAAAAATATAATTTCCAAGCGTCCAATCACGTGTTTTGGCTCGAATTTGTGCAGTTAACTGAAGGAACAGCAGGGGATACCATCTCCTTTCTTACAATTAAACATAGATTCCTTCCGATGTAACGATAGCAGACGGCAGTCCGTTAGTGTAACACTCTCGGGGCTAGACGACCAAGGAGCAGAAGAAACAAAAATGGGTCAAGGCATGGCCATAGCCACCACAATCTCTCTCGGGGTTACGCCGGTAACTCGCCGCTCTCTCACTCCAATCAAACCCCTTAGATCATCCTACTTTTCTTACTCGTGGGATATTGATTTCAAATCTAATTTGACTCTTACAAGCCCTAACTTTCGCGTCTCCGCATCTTCTATGAGCATCGAAGATCCAGAAAAGGCTTCGCGAACCGCTTTTCTTAACCGGAGAGAAAGCGGTCTCCTTCATTTCGTTAAATACTGTGGCCTTGGAAGCGACTTCATTTTGGCCAGTTCGTTTTCTTTTCTTCATTTCTGTTTGGTTTCCAAGAAAATGTAGTAATGCATGAGATATTAGAATTATTTTCCAATATTAATCTCCATTCCGTTGCAGTGACTGTAAACAAAATCAATTAATATTCTAGGTAATGAAGCTTATTGTAATTAGGGTGGTCAACGCGGCTGTGATCCTAAGGTAATATATTGTTTTCCACTTTAATACTTTGCATGAATTTGAGAACTGCGAATTGATGCAATGTCCATTTAAATAAACTTCAGAATCCTAGTTTTGCTTTAGCTGAGGTGAGTTTTTTTCTACAGAATTCCAAATCGCTGACTTTGAATTTACTGTATCGATTTCTGATCTGCTATTGACTGGGTGAATTTCAATATTTTGATAATAGGAATTCATCGGAAACTATGATAATTCCAAATCAAGCAGTGAAGCTATGTGATCGGAATTTTGGCATTGGGGCAGCTGGAGTGGTCTTTGTCTTGCCTGGAATCCATGACACTGATTATATCATGAGGATTTTCAATTTTGATGGTAGTGAGCTTTTGTTTAGAACTTTATGTTATGTGCTATTTTTGAATTTTAAGTTCAAACTGTTAAAAATTGGTTATGATGTGTTACTAGTGATATTTGCTTCTGTGGTGAATATTCATGTTAAAGCAATTTCTTCTGTTGAGATAAGTTTATGTAGCCTGTGTCTACTGTGTGCCAGATTATAATATATTTTTTTTCTTCTAGAGTGTGGCAATGGAGTTTGATGCTTTGCTAGATTCATTGCTGAGCTTGAAAATTTACATGGGAAGCAAAGGTGGTATTACTAGTTGCAGTTAGATACTATTGTCATATTGATGGACAGTTCTTGCTATGTACACTAATTTTGACATTTTAGTTATGTGCATTCTTTTCCCCTTACTCTTGAAAGTCGTATTGATGGACACAATGTTCATGCACATGGAGTAATCTTTGGAAATGTTGTAGTAATCACATTTTTCTTCTTTAATTTATGCAGTTTCACTATACACACTGGTGCTGGTCTAATTGTGCCAGAAATTCAAGTTGATGGGAAGATATGTTTGTTCTTCAGAGTCCGCTATTGCTATCCATCCGACCTTTTAAAATTTGAGTACTTTGAGACATTTAGTATATCATGTGGCAAAGCTTGCATGTCAAAGCAGTTGCAAGATACAACATGTTAACAAAAAATATTGATAATCTTTTTTTGTTGGGATGATCTTTTTACAACTTCTCGTCACTTCTTCTTTTCTGCTCATAAATTACTAGCCATTTTTTTGGTTTTGGGAGTATATCCTTGATGTATCAGTTGATCCTTATTGCAATTTCAGGTCAAAGTTGATACGGGTGAACTAATACTTAAAGCTTCAGATGTACCTACAAAATTACCAGCAAATAAAGATCCATCTGTTAAATCTGAACTTGATGTAGATGGAGTAAAATGGAATATGAGATGTGTTAGTATGGGAAATCCTCATTGCGTTACTTTCGGTACCAAACAAGAGGAGGTATGTCTATCGTGTGACTAAGGAAGTGACTCTTAGTATGACATTAATGTTTTTGTTGGGCTTGTCCCTTCTATGTCTTGCAAAGTCTTACGTTTTGTGCTGTTTCTTTACTGTTGCAGAAGCCAGTGAATCTTACTGATGTCCTGGGCTATTTCTTGTGAAGTCTTCTGTTTTGTGCCATTGCTTTTCCGTTGTGGAAGCCAATGGATTATACTGAATCTACCACTGAAGTAAATGTTGACAAATAGTCTATGCATCAGTATGTCACAAGTGTTATAACTATTAAAACCAAAATAGTTATAGTCTAGATGATGACTAGAATGGAGAGTATAGAGAATGAGCAAAGTACATGCCACTTTAGATAACATTTATATTTCCTACTCTACCTCTGCTGTTTGTCAGCTACTGCCTCATCACTGTGCAGGAATGTTCTAGATGCTTAAAATTTGTTCCTTTTTTTTTTAACTGAAAAGTTGATTTAGTTAAACCCATTTTTCTTCTTTATGTCTTTCTCTTGTACTGATGTTTTTGCTTAATGATTTCAATTGGACAGAATTTGAAGGTTGATGAACTAAATTTAGCTGAAATTGGTCCTAAATTTGAGCATCATCCTGCGTTCTCAGCATGAACTAACACAGGTTAGATTTTATCTAATTAAGAAGATGATTTGATACGGGGAGTCTGTCCAATACTCAATTTCTAGCCTTCTTGTGTAACAAAAACTGGCTTTGTTGCTAAATCATCATTGTTTTTTCCTTATTGAAAAGTTTTAGTGAGGGATTTCTTTTTGGTTTGCAATATTCATAGTTTGTCTTCACAGTTATTGCAATTTGTATCCATAGTTGGTTTTCAACTATTAGCATTGTACTATGAGTAACAGACTTGCATAGGTTGTGCCTTCGACATCAAAAATTAAGCTTGATGGTCAAAAGGTTCTGGTGCTCATACATTTTTTTTTGCACTTGAAATTGTTATTCATTTGATTTTAATGATTAGTGATGCTGAGGTTATAATCTAGCTTTGCACTCTCATGAGCATTTTTTCAAGGTTTGAATTAAACTATTAATTATTGTTAGTCTAGTACTGAAATCACAAAGCATCTTTGCATCTTTGCTGCCTAGAACATATAGCATCCTTTCCTTTTGTATTTTTTTCATAACCCATGTTTTCCCATTGCCAGATATGTTTGTGCATTTTTATGAATGTTGTTTGATATAATTTGCAGAATTTGTTGAAATTATTTCTTCACATCTGAGGATATGCTTGTTTGGGGCGTGGGGCAGGTTAGTTATTACTGTCAAACCTGAATTGGTGGTTCATTGTGCCTAAACGTCATGGATTTGTTTATTTGGTTATACTAAAACCTTCACGATATTTTAACTTTAGGATCATCACTGGCATGTGGGACTGGTGCTTGTGCAGTAGTGGTTGCTGCTGTTCTTGAGGGTCACGCTGCAAGAGTAAGTTTGCCCATTTATGGCATACTATGGACCATTTTGTTTCCTTCGTCCTCATCTATTTCTTAGTAAAACAGAATTGCACGGTTGATCTACCAGGAAGGCCATTGAATATTGAGTGGAGGGAGGAAGACAACCACGTGTACACGACAGGACCGGCGGAAGAAGTGTTTTATGGATCAGTACCCCTGTAATGTCTATCCCTAAATCAACTTATTATCAAGAACCTTATTATCGAAGAGTCTCTGAATTTTGCAGACATTTAAGATGGAAGAAAGTTCTACAAACATGAACGACATTTTTGTGTTCTCCTGATGTACGAATTTTGACGGTGATTTTATAACCATTGTGTAAGGTTGAAGCTTTCCACTTTTAATCTGCCTAGTTTCTCTTTCAAACTGCACTGGTGAAATGAAACTTGCCTACTGAAAGCCTGATTCAAATCCCTTTTGAAAATTTGGGTAATTCCATCAATTTTAAAATATTTCATGGATAGTAATTTAAAAAAATATAATAATTTTACCATCTTTTTCTCCTTATGTCAATTGGTAAAATTTTTCATTTTTGTAATTAAATTTAAAGGGCCAGGATGAAATGAATGGTCCCCTTTTCCTACAACTTTTCTTATATATGGTAATAGTAATCAGATTTGGGTATTTTTAATAATTGATATTAAATTTTATAAAATAATTGATACATTAACTACATTGTTTGATTACTTGAAGAAAAATATTTTAGTCATTGGAATTGGGAAGATCTGACAGGTAATGTAATAAAAGGGGGTCAATTCAGGCACAAATTAAAATTTAATATATCTGAATTTTTTTTTTTTTTTTTTTATTACAGTTATTGGTACAAGTTTTTCATTCTTGTTATTAAAGGTAAAGCTAAATGTTTAATAAAAATAGCTAGAATTTAGAATTTAAAAAGATAAAAATTGATTAATAATTGGCAATATTAATATTTATTCAAATAATTTCAGGGTCAAATGAAGAAAATTTAGTAGTCGAATTAATTAACATTCGTTTTCAACCAGAAAAGGCAATTAGGTAGAGGCGCCTCGTTTGAAATTTAACCCAAGGGTCCCACTTTCTTCTTAAAGATCAAGGTTTCTTCCAACGGCTATCTCCTGTATACAAGTACTCTAAGTAGCCGTTAGATAGATCAGTCCATTCATTTGGAAAACCCAAATAGAAAAGAAATTTTCATTCCGGACTAACTGTCGGAGAGTGCCATATTTGATTACTAAACCTTCCAAGTATTTTTCATTTTGTTTTACGTTTCTTCGCCGGGATAGTACAGATAAAGAATAATTTCGTGATCCTTCTTAATTGCTGAAAAGCTTCTTTTATTATTCTATCGAAGTTTTCCTCTTTTTTATACCCAAAATTTCTACATTTTTATCTTCGCGTTACGTATCAAAAATTGAAAGAGAAATAAAATGATGTCACTCACTCCCGATCAATTTAGAAAAGTTGGGTTCGGGATAACAGCATCCCCATCTCCTTTCCTCACTCCTCGGCCGGAGAGGCGTCGCCCAGAATCAAGAGGAGCCGATTGGAATTCTAGCCGTCAGGATAGGGATAAAGAGGTTAATGTTCAAGTGCTACTAAGATGCAGGTCGGCTTCTATTTTCGGGTTTTCAAGTGTTTCTGGTTCATTATATTGTTACTTGGGTCATATTTCAGTTACCATTCATTTTAGCCAGTTTCCAATTATTCTGTTTGTACTTGATAATCCTTCTAACTTTAAGAACTTCCAATCTTCTCATTCAATTCTTATCTCAGGCCACTAAGTGATGATGAGCAGAGGTCAAATGTTTCAAGAGTGATATCATGCAATGAACAAAAAAGAGAAGTCACTGTTTTGCAAAGTGTAGCCAACAAGCAAATAGATAGAGTTTTCACTTTTGACAAGGTAAGCTTCTAATCAGAATGAATATTTTACTCAATTGATCTCATTATCTTACCATACTGCACAATTATTTGTTAGGTTTTTGGACCAAAAGCACAGCAAAGATCAATATATGATCAGGCCATTGCTCCCATTGTAAATGAAGTTCTTGATGGTTTCAATTGCACTGTCTTCGCATATGGACAGACTGGTACCGGGAAAACATATACAATGGAGGGTGGGATGAGAAATAAGGTACAACACAATGGAAGAATCACATGTAATTTAGTAGTCCACAATTTGACCTAGTTTGGGTGATGATTTTATATGTATCTTGAAATATAGGGTGGCGACCTACCTGCTGAGGCTGGTGTTATTCCAAGAGCAGTTCGCCAAATTTTTGATATCCTAGAGGCCCAGAATGCTGACTATAGTATGAAAGTGTCATTTTTGGAGCTGTACAATGAAGAAATAACTGATTTGCTAGCTCAAGAAGACTATTTGAAATCCACAGAAGATAAGCAGAAGAAACACATTTCCTTAATGGAGGATGGAAAGGGCTGTGTTGTTCTGAGAGGCCTTGAAGAAGAAGCTGTATATAGTGCAAATGAAATTTACACCATCTTGGAACGAGGGGCAGCAAAAAGGCGCACAGTAGATACCTTGTTAAACAAACGCAGCAGGTTGAATTCTTTTCTATTCTTTTGCAACTTTCCAGTAATATAGAATATTGTGAAATGAAATTTGCTAAATACATCATCTCTTTTGCAGCCGCTCCCATTCTGTGTTTTCGATTACTGTCCATATAAAAGAAGCAGCTGTAGGAGATGAGGAGCTTATTAAATGTGGCAAGCTTAACCTTGTTGATTTGGCAGGATCAGAGAATATATCTCGTTCTGGTGCACGAGAGGTACAGAAACATCTACCTAGTTTTGGAATTTACTTGTTGATGATTATTTGGTTATTGTTAAGCTTTATATTGAAATCATTAATAGGAAAACACTGTTATCAAGTATGATGGGTAATGCAGATCCCTGTGACTTTTCATTCCAAACCTTTTTTTCCCTACCTCTCCTCTCCAATCCTCAATCAAACAAAACTAGTGAAATTTAAGCTATTGAAACATCAACTAGTTCAAAATGAGGTAGAGTTTGTAAAAACAGGCTTCAGAATAAATTCTGTGATAATTCTCTCTCTTTTTATAGTTCATGCATGGAATGCTATCAGAGTTAATAAAATATGGAACTAAATTACAGGGTCGTGCAAGGGAAGCAGGCGAGATAAACAAGAGCTTACTCACCCTGGGCCGTGTCATAAATGCACTTGTGGAACATTCTGCCCATATTCCTTACAGGTTCTTCCAGTTACCTGCCAACTAACTTTTAATTAGTTCATTGGTTCTTTTTTATATTCTTATATAACTATTTGCCCACGTTTATCAAAAATTCCGTTCAGGGATAGCAAGCTGACTAGGCTTTTAAGAGATTCTTTAGGGGGGAAAACAAAAACTTGTATCATTGCAACAATTTCTCCATCTGCTCACTCTTTGGAAGAAACTCTTAGTACTCTAGACTATGCCTATCGCGCTAAGAACATCAAAAATAAACCAGAGGTTCATTTAGCTACTTCTTTTCTCTTGTTATTATTACCATTTATATTTCCTTCACTCTGATAATGACAATGAAGCTTATTTTTCCGTAGGCAAACCAAAAAATGTCCAAAGCTGTGCTGCTCAAGGATTTGTACTTGGAAATCGAGAGAATGAAAGAAGGTTTGATGTGCTTGAATTTGTAGATTATTCTGCAAAATAAAAATAGTTTTTTCTTATTCACTGCAAATTATTGTAGATGTTCGGGCAGCAAGGGACAAAAATGGCGTTTACATTCCTCATGAAAGATATGCCCAGGAGGAAGCTGAAAAGAAGGTAAAAGAATATGTCCACAAATTAATAGTGCTAAAATAATATGTAAAGGTCAAATTTATCTTGTTATTAATGAAGTCAAATTGTTCAAGTATCCCTCAATATCTCTTGGGTCATGAAACTTTCAATCTATTGCTTGTCATAATTTTGAAAGGATAAATGGTGCTGTTTTTCATTATTTAACCAAGCCTACATCTAAGTTTGAGGGCCACACAAAATGTGAGACAGATATACAAAGGACTGTCCATAAATTTTTTTATTCTACGTGTAGCTTGATATATTTGGTATGAAAAAACCTTGCAGGCAAGAAATGAGAAATTAGAGCAACTAGAAAATGATCTCAACCTCAGAGAGAAGGTATAACTTGCTCAAACTTATGTTTTGTGTTTCCGTTCTCATATCATGTGATGCTTGTACCCTTTTTAACAGACTCTTCCCTTCACACAGGAGGTTGACAGATTCCGAGAATTGTATCTCTCTGAGCAAGAACAGAAACTAAACCTAGAAAATGAGCTGAAGGAGTGCAAGGTACTCATGATGCTGAAATTCTCTTGCTATTTCTTAGTGACTTTGTGGTGGCATGTGTCTGATATTATTTAACAAATGTTCCCCCAGATAAATCTGGAAAACAGAAGCAAAGCATTGCTTGATCTTCAAGAAAGTCACGGGATAGCCATCTCAACTCTCATGAAAAAAGAGCTCATAATCTCCAAGTTGCTATGCTCTGGTATGATAGTCAGCGTCAGCACAATTTGGGGGTCTGCCTTATAGTTTTTAATATTTAAAATACTCAGACAATCATTTTCATGAGCAGAAAGTTCCTTAATTGAACAAGTAAAGGATTTGCGAAATGAGTTGCAAAATGCATCAGAGGATATAACTTCACTCTTTGCAAAATTAGGTATGGAGAATTGTTCAGCTCTTGTATTAACAAGTTCTTCAATCTTTCCTTATGATGTCCAGTAGTCTATATATCTTAATGTGCGTTTCTTGTAAATTTGTTCATCAGACGTTAAAAAGAAAGTTCAAAATTCTATATATTTTGCCAGAAATACTATCTTTCGTACAAATTGGCTCTTATGGTTCAGCGCATCTGGGAATGAGATTTTGAATTACTTTGCTGAAACTTAAGTTCACTTTGAAGGGGAAGGCCAACAAAGTTTAAAATGAGTTAATCTATGTATTTGTTCCCATTTTTAAGGATCTAAGCAAAATTATTTCACTCTTTACAGATCAAAAAGATAAAATGGAAGCAGAAAATCAGAATATTGTTTTGTCATTTGGTTCTCAGCTTGATCAGAGTTTAAAAGACTTGCATAAGACCATTCTGGGTTCAATTTCTCAACAGCAACAACAACTAAGTTGCATGGAAGAACATACTGACTCATTCCTTTCTAGTAAATCTGATGTAAGAAAATAAAATGCCTGTCTCATCTAATTTATGTTTTTTGGTTCACAGATTATCTGAATGACAACAGTCCATATTAAAATTGTCAGGCAACTCATGTACTGGAATCAAGGATTAAGAAAATGACTGAGACTTATGCCTCAGGCGTCGAACTCTTGAAGGAACACAGTAATTCAATGAAAATGAAGGCATCATCTGACCTGGAGCACATAAACTCTAAAATTTCATCTCAAAGAACCGCCATTGAACAAGTATGGAATCAGAAGACAAGTTTAATTTTTTTTGTTTCACAGAAACTGCCAAGGAAGTGCTGAAAATACTTTTTGTTTTACAGTTTCTTGACAATATGGTGTCAGATGCTAAAGAGGTTATTGAGGACATCAAGAATTCTCTCAGTGACCTAAAACAACTATTGGAATTCTCAGCAAGACGACAAGAAGAGGTATGGTATTGGTACATTTTATTATTATTTATCTTTTCTTATAATATATTACTCTAGACTGTACTTAATTAATAATTTGTTTTCATCTCCATTGGAAATGGCAGGGTTTACAACGAAGTTTGATTTCTGCACAAGAAATTTCAAAGGCAACAATGGACTTTTTTGGTGACCTCCGTCATCAGGCTTCTAAGCTCATGAGAGTTGTTGAGGAAAGCCAGACCAAAAATTCGAAGGAATTAGCTAATTTCAAGAAGATCTTTAAGGTAACAATTAAAGAAGACTAGATTGAAGATGGATTATAATATATGTGCATTTCATAAGGAGAGAGAGTAGAGACTGACAGATACCCACTGATGTAAACAGGAAGAGGCTGCCAAAGAGGAAAAAGAAGCTTTGGAACAAATTGCATTGATATTAGCAAACTTGACATCAAGGAAAACTGCTATGGTAAGTCATTCAAATTTCAGTTAACTTGTGTGTTACTTGGAGTGTTCTTGAATTTGAACCTCTTGTAAGTATTGTGTTTTTGACATTAAATCATAATCACTAGGTCTCAGAAGTGTCAAGTAACATCCAGGAGTCAAATATACAGCAGAATAAGAGATTGCAGAAAGATATATCTAGCATACAGCAAATCTCAGCCGATGCTGAGAAGGAGTTGAGCAAATATGTTCAAAAAGTAGAAAATCATTTCATGGAAGATACTTTCTCGGCAACCGAGTCGAGGGCTATCATGGAAAATAGTATCCAAGAGTGGTAAGCATTTTTTCCCAAAAAAAATATTTTGAATGACTCTCTCTAGAAAAATTTGCTCTCTAGGCATGAAAGGAAAATACCATCTGTTAAATATCAAATTATTGAGGCCTTTGAACTCATTTTTCTACCCCTTCTGACCCAAGTGGTCAGCAACCAATGGGGGGGTGGCCAGGCCAGTGGACAGACTTCATGCTTTCCATGGATTCTTATATTTCATTAAAATGTCATTAATTTGATAATTGATGCTGACTAAATATATAACCTTATTTTTCTGTTGCAAACAGCTCACAGACTCTGGATTCTTCTAGGCAGCAGTGGGAATGTGCTCGGTCATACATAAGCAATCTTAATACAAGCAGCATTGTGGAGATAGAATCCACTGTAAAGTAAGTGTTTCTTGTTCCAATTGTCCGAAAACTTTTTTAAAACTTTTTTTCTTTAATTTGGATTACCGTACCATTGTTGTACAGGGAAAATAGTAGCACAAATCAAACTGCATATGAAGAATTCCTCTCTGCTTGTTCCTCAATGGATGTAGAGTTTGGTGCTGGAGCTGGAGATATTGTTGCATCTCTTGATGGTAATTATTACTGATGAAGCATCACAAATGAGCTCCTCGTGAAGCTTTATTCTAGCATCTAAGCCAAAAATAAATTTGTGCACTTGACAGATTTGCTAATGAGGGATCGTGGAAGTAAGAAGGAAATTGACTGCATAACTACCACGTTCTGGGATCAGCTAAAATTGATTCAAGAAAAGCACGGTCAAAACATAGCAAGCATCAGAAACCAAGCAGAAAAGTGCTTCACAAAAGATTACATGGTAGTCTGGCTTGATTGAAAATTCAATAATTCTCCACAAGAGATGTTCATGGATATTTTGAGATTAGAATGTATTGAATGGGTGCACTATTGTATAACTTGATCAAAGTATGACTCGCATTCTCTTATGTGAGCAGGTTGACCAGCCTACTAACACAACACCAAAGAAAAGAGCCATAACAGTCCCCAGCCTGGCATGTATAGAAGAGATGAGAACGGACTTTGAAAATCTTCAAGAAGAGAACATTTCAGACAGCAATGAAAGCAAGATCCCTCAACCATTGCATATGGCAGCTTCACCTAATAGAACTCCATTTGCAGATGTCAATTGATTTCTTCTATAGGTGGTCGCAGGCTGAAGAGAAAAAGCAGGATCAGCTTTGTGTTTTTTGCTTATTGCAGATACGCTCATCTACTGATGAGTACAAATCTAACGATAGCTATGCGAACCTGCAATTTGGTTAGGAAGCTGACCACCATAGCAGTAGTAATTATTTTGTTGTATTGTCATAATTCGTCCTGCATATTCTTGTTATGGACTTGCATTTTATATACCATGCGTCTAGCATATTTTTTTTGTTCTTTACTTCTTGTTAATTATTAGGAGAATAGTTAAATTTGTTATGTCATGTCGGTGGATATGGGCCAGATCACCGATTAAGGTTTCTGAAGGATCAACTGGTTCACGGAACCAAATCTGGAGGGCGAATTTAGATTTTGATTACGACCTTGGGTTTGGCAATATTTCTCTACTCATCTCAAGTCCCACTTCCTGTTTCCAAGGTAAGGTATGTTTGGGATTACCCTGTTAAAATAAGTCATCATAACTTAAATTTTTAAATGATAATATATTTTAAAATAAGTTAATGGGTGTTAGGTAAAAAATAAATTGTAAAATTTATCAAGCGAATTACAGAAAAGTCTTCCTGTAATAGAGTCAAATGATTTTGATTTGGTTGATTAAAGTGACGGTGCGTTGTGACTGTCAAACGATTAGTATTACAGTGACTCTGAAATTTTAGGCGCGTGCAGTCGCTTTGTGTGAGTCGCCAACTTTGTCATTGATCACTGTAATCACTATGTCCGTATCTCCCCAAGCATTTAGGGGGATTGTGGTAGTAACCGCTATGCCCCACATGGGAGCCTTGATGGGATCCGGGGTCCAACGTTGGAACAGGTTGCCACTTCAACAGGGCACCCTTATCAGGCCTTGACCCTCCCAACAGACTGTTGCTCTGCTCCTTCTTTGGCCATAAGAACAGGATACTTACGGATAAAAATTGCAGCCGATGAAAAACACCCTCTTCTGATCCCCAAGAAGTTTGAAAACTCAATTATTCTCTCTAGTTAACTAAACTCTAATTTCAAAGTCCACCCGTTCATACCACCGTGGTTAATCGGAGGCACAAGTTCCCATTTTGATGCTCTGCTCATGGGCCACTAAAATTGATCATAGGAATCGAGATTTCATTCAATGTGGCATTCAAAACCAATGCGGATGATAAGTGATCCAATGGTCATCCCCAACCAATCACAATCATATTAACCAATCACAGTTAATGGCCATCAGACCTCCAGCAGGATGACCCTAGTACTGGTGGAAGTTTCTCCAGCAAGAAGTAATGAAACTGCGGAGAGATTTCACTGCTTTCCAGTCTGAGACTTCCTACGATATGGTAATCAAATTGTAAATTCTTAGTTCTTTATTATTCGTCAAACTCAAATATCTTATTTAATTTAATTGTTTCCTTGTCTGATGTCCGGTGGGTTACCATTACTCGTTAGTCCAAATATTTAGTCATTACTAAATGTTTTAGAAACCTCCCCAAGTAATATCTCAATCTCATCGTATTTATATGTTCCTTGTCAAATATATTCAACCTGGCAAAGTAGTCAAAGTAGAAATTAAAAACTCGTAAGTCAAAATAGAAGTTTTAAAAATTTGTAACAAATTTTTAAATAGCAGGATATTGTTAGTTTTAATTCAATCAACCATGAATTTGCTTTCGACTTTATAATCTAAATGAGTTTATTTAATTAAAAAAATTTAAATTTATAACTCAATCTCGTTATGGATGTGGGATATGATAACCTTAAAGTACTATTATCTTTAAATATTAATTATTAGAAAATAAAATTATTAATTATTAATTATGGTCGACAATGTTAGAAATAAAGACTGAGTATTTGTTTTTTGTTTTTGTTTTTTAATACACTTGTATATTACAATTAAATGAAAATTGAAATACAACAATATTATATAGAAGATGAGAGTACGAAAATATAAAAATTAGAGATATAACTCCAATTAGATCAGATCAAATTCGTATACATACTAAGAAAACGGAGGCTGTCTAAGTATAAAAGAAGAATATAAGCTGCCGGATAAAGGTAGGGTAGAGTCCACCCAAATGCTCGGGGACTCGTAGGCCGACACCCTAAATGGGATTCCCAGTTACCAACTGTCGATGCTAAAGTATTTGGTAAGTTTATGTCGCCAAATATGTTGTCTACGGAGCTTTCAACGAAAGTAATTTGATGATTACTTTTTATAATTTGATTAAAAATACGATAATTACAAATATGTTCATAATGGAGTGGTCTCCATCTATTGTTGTTTTAATATATATATATATATATATATTTTAATTTTTAACAGCTGTTAATAATGTTTTTGCCATTAAATATATGAAGCAAGAAAAAGGAAGAGTGCTTTCTTTTCTTCCTCCATTTTTTTTTTTTTTTTGTTTTTTAATTCTTTGTTTGACTGAGCGGCAGCTTCATCGTGAACCCATTCTTTCGCCTGATTCATGTGTAGTAGTGAATATTAACGTGTTAAAGCTTGAAAAAATCTTCTCGTTTACAATTCGATGGAAGTGGAGTAATTGATTTTCTTCTATTGGGATTCAAAGAGAGAAACATAGGATTCCTACAGCGCATAATAATTTATTTATTTATACTTTTCTGAATTGTAGTAAACATGAGTAATAGTTGAATTAAAGAAAATTTATGACGTAAAACATTGGACTAGAGTTGGAAACGGTATTATGTAATATGATACTGCCCTGAATGAATTAGATGGAAGCTGCATGTTTTGGATAAGTTGGATAAAATATTTTCGGCAAAATCAATCTCTTTCTCAACAGAAGTTCAGTAAGAGCGAACGAATTATTTTTTAAACTTGGGATTTAAAAAAATAAATTATATTGACATTTACAGAAACTGAATATTATTGGAAATATAAATTGTATGTGAAATGTTTATTGTCAAATGTTTTAACTACTTTCATACCAACTAATTTTATCACATACTTAATAGTAATTATCTTAATAGTCAACATTATGAAACTAAAGTCAATGACAATGGCTGTTGTCCATTTATGTTATCCAATTTATCCATTTACGGAGTGAAATATTGACAGCAATTTATCAAGTGTAATACAATTCTGTGTTTTTTTTAGATGCTGTCACTGTCATGAAAAGCCCGTACATTTCTAGCAATAATGTGTTGATAGATGTATGCCCGAACTTAAAAAAAAAAAAAAATTTGCGTATTATATAAATTTTATTTTTGATAATTATTAAAATAATTTAATTTGATCTCACTTCGATCGAGTGATACAACACTGTTTTTTGATTATCTAAAATAAAAAAAAAGTTAGAAGTGAATTTGATTTTTCAACAATTAAACTTTGATACTTAAATTAATCTCAAGATTAAAGAGAGAGAGAAAAAAAGAAAAAGAGTATACATAAGGTTATATGTGTGTTTTATGATAGAAATATTGATCTAAGTAAGTGAGCCAAAATTTCGTCAATCTCTTATGGTAAGAGAAATGTCATATTTATAGTGAATAAGCACATGTGAATATAAAAAAACGGGGTCTGATTTGACTATAAATGGTGTATTCGAACAAGAAATAAGTTATTTTACAATTATAACCTAGTAACATAGAGTGATACAATAATTGCCTATCAAATGACTTGTGCAACATATAATACCTTAATATAACAAGATAGTTTGCATGCATTACAATGCTAGTGCTACTTTGCGTTATTAGCTCTCTTATTTTTGTTTGGGAATAATTCGAAAGCGACGCAAGTCCCATAAAACTAAGCTAGCAGATGAGTCTCGGACAGCAATAGGCACTCTTGTCTCATATTACTAAAATATGGCTTCAAAATAAAGTGTTGTTGCGGTAAAAAGGTCACTAATTTTTATAGGGATGGCTTTCTAAGCATTCAAAACCCAAGCCTAAAAAGGTAGTTCCATGAAATTTTCTAAATATGAACCTCTCAAGTTTCTACTACTATGAGAAATA
>JAWDEX010000005.1:4189946-4228028 GCA_035221805.1 Trichilia hirta | reverse complement strand
ATATATTTGTTTTTAGTTGTAAAGCTGTTTACAAATAATTACAAATAGCATTTATATTATTTTGTATATATTCAGCTGCTAATTTTAATACTTTTATAACTAATATAAAATGAGATCACATGATGAATTATGTGTCAAAACTCTATCTATAATAAGTTATAGATATGAGTACAAAGTTTATAATTTAAATACATCTAAATCTGCTCTCAGTTGAGGTGAGATTACTGAGTACTGGCATATTTTATTACTGTTAATAATTAGTATTTGATACTAATAATGAGTAACGAATCTCATGTCACAAGATTATAAACATGAGTATTATATTTATAAATGTATTACTAAACGTGATTAAATGCAACAAATTATATAAGTGATTATCTATAGTCAATAATACATTGCACAGTCATACTAGTGTATCACTAGTCTTTTAACCTAAGATATTATTGTGTGTGTGTGATCACATGCATACCACAGAACGCAGCGAAAATAATAATTTTATCGAGGTATTCTTATTTTTTGTAAATTAAACACATTTAATTTATAATCACTAACTTTTAGTGATTTTTTGATGAAGTGTAGCACCAATAATATAATACCTCTGAGAAATCAAACACCTTTAATTTCCTATTGATTGGCCAATTCGAGAGAGAGAACGAGAGAGCTGCAGAAGGAGACAAAAAATTGAAAATGAATGCTTTGAGGATCTACCTCTGCTTTTATAATTTTATGGTGAATATTATTAGGAACCCTGAACTGTAAAATATCATTTAAATCCTTAATTATAAAATATTATTTAAGCCCCTCAATTTTTAAAAATTATAAATTAATTTTAAATTTTATTTAAATATCTATATATTTATGAAATATCATGATTTACTCTAAATCGCAATAAGATCAATTTTTAAGCTCTAATCTCATTAAACAATTTAAAGTGTAAATTATTTATGACTTTTAGCCAAATAATATCTTTGAGAGTGTTAGTTCTCTTATGAATATTATTTACTCTCTTTCATAGTAAGGATAATCTCAAAGTTTATGTTGTGACCTCTCAAGTTCACTATGATATTAGTTGTAAGCTGAAATTAATCTCATTGACCTTCTTTCAAAGCATTCGAATGCTCAACGACTATAGTTAACATCTAGCAATGTATATAGCCCTTAACTCATAATAAAGAAAAATTTCATTGAATCTTATGCCTAATTATAGATTTTGTGTAAATAATCTCATTCTATTCGTCTAATCCTAACTAAATTAAAACTCACGAATATCAAAACCCTCAATTTAATTTTATTCGGATAATCAATCAGTACAAACCAAACTTGTCATTACAAACTCTTCATATGACATTTGTGCTTTAGCCAAAGACTTTATTTTCAATCGTTTACTAATATTCGACCAAAAACTTAAATCTAAATCGACTTAATGGTATCTTAAAATCTACTATATCAAGTCAACGAATTCCTTATAATAGTTATTTGCTACTCGATATAAATAACACATGATTAAACTAAATTCTGTGTATAAAACATAATTAGTCTTACATTTATACACTATATAAATCATATGCATTTATACTGATTAACAATCATGACGTCCAAGGTCTAAGAAATAGTTACACACCCTTATAATTTAATAATGAATCATTGATATCATATATTCGTGTAATTTATTATACTTTAACTACGTTCAAATAATAGTTTTCTAATTATTATTCCACATTAATATCCTAATGATATGACTATCATATTACTCGCACTAATATCATCTCATGATATTTATCAAAGATATTCAGCTTGTCTTCTATGTAATATCAATGTTCAATTGATATTACGTCTATAAGAAATAATTTAGATAATCCAATTATCTTGGATGATTTACATGTATATTCTATCACTAGTATGATTGGATAGAAGAAGTAGCATATATACATGAATTGACATACTTTTATTATTAATAAATATGTACAATACATATTTTATAGTAATTTAATACAATATGCCTAAAACTAAAAATATGAATAATTTTAGGGCATATAACATTAACAGATATATTGTCCTCTATACTAAAGCATATTGTTCACTTGTATATATCACATTAGGCTAGCCATGCCTTATAAAAAAAGCTTGATGTACAAGGACAGGTGATGATTAAGATAAAATATGTTACCTTAAATATTTAAGCTTGAGATTCTAGGCAGGATTATCATTCACAAGAATTAAATTTTTGGCCAAAGTATGCATATTTAAAAATAAGTTTTTGAATAAGCAAATTTTGTATATGATATGAGTTCCTGGTCTTATAATTGAGTTAAGAGTTTGACGAGTTTATGACATGCACTCAATCGAGAGTCAACAGTAGAGGGACTCTACTACATGAACGCACAACTATATGAATTCATATAAAATCATTATTTTTCATGTCTAAGGGTCATAACATCTTGTTAGAGGTCACTTATGATTATTGAAAATTTTGATTACAATAAGTTATATTGAAATGATGTAAAATATTCATATATGCTCATGTTCAGCTCACGGTAAACTCAAAGGGTCACATACAATAGCCAATTATTATTAATTATGATTGTAATATTTTCGTAATGATAAAAATAAATACAATCTGATATATTGGTTGGATAGTATTTAAATTCTTTAATGTAAAGAATAAATTTTTTGACAATGATGCATTAGCACCCGTATACTCAAAAAATATTCTAATTAATTAATATATTATAAATATGATTTATTGATATATAAAGACTTAGAAAATAAATATTAGAATATAATGAGATTAATAAATAAAGTTATTTATTTATTAATAATTAAATAAATATTATTTAATTACATTGAATCCTAACATGACAAGTGGTATAATATAATTTTTTCACATGTTATATTTTTTTTTAATCTTGTCTATTCAATTTTGATTAAATGAAGGATTAAAATTAATTATTTAATTTGATTAAATAATTAGAAAGAAAAATAAATATCTAATATATATTAATTTTAAATAAATTTAAAAAGTCAAATTTTGTATGTGTGTGTGTGTGTGTGTGTGTGTGTGTGTGTGTGTATGTTTAATATTATAAATGTTATAATGTTAATGTATGTATATAATTATTTTTCTCTTTATTTAATAAAATATAAACATATTTATATATTAATTTGATTAATATATAATTATATTAGGTATAATCAATCAAATAGAAGGTAGGTCAATCACACGTTAGACATGATAATTTGATGAAAAATTGAATTGGAAGGGTTCACTTCTTTTTCCTTATAAGAGAGAAACAGTGGTTATGGCTTTGGAAGCTATAACCATTATTTTTCATACCTTTTAAAAGCAAATAAAGGAAAATAAAGAGAGAAAAAAGAAGGCAAGAAATAAAAAAATATTTTCATGACTCTTTAGCCTTTTTTGATGTGACCTATATGTTTTCTAAGTGTAAAAATCATGAAAAATGACTTATAAAAGCCATATATGTTTCAAGTCTTCAAATTGTGTAATTGAAACTATTTTCAATAAATTGATGTGTGAACACCTTTGAAGGCAAGAGAGAGATTTCTTGTTAGATTTTATACATAGTAAAGAAGATATATGTTATGTTTATATTGATAAAATTACATAATATCTATGTTTGTTAGATAAAAATTGAAAAGATTTGCATATATTAACCATTTTTGTGATCATTGCATAAATGTCTTGCTAAATTCCTTTTCTTTTGTGCGTCGACTCCTATATTCCTCTAGCTCTACTGCCAGCTATAAGGATTCACGCTTTTCAATCCTTACAATTGCCTAGCTTATTATTGATTCTGCAATGAAATCTTGTGACTCATTCTCATTAGAAAATTCCTTACCCTTTTTTATAGGCAATCTTTGAGAATAATTGTTGTATTTATTTTCAACAATTTTTACCTTTGATTTGATAGAAAATTTTCTTCCAGCTAGTAGGAAGCTTTTAATAAGTTTCTCACAGAAGGCATTAATTATTAATGCCTAAATTTTTTTAAAAGAGAAAGCTTAAGGAACTACCCAGACTTTATTTCTGGCAGCTACTTGAGTGATTTGATCTCATTTTAGGTCGAATGATCCACTGTTATACAGCCTTTCGATTACCTAAAAATACAAAAAAGAAATCTAAGAGTAAAGCTAGTTTTTCAGCAATTAAATTCTGATACTTAAGTTAAATTCAAGATCAAAGAGATAGAAAAAAAGAAAAAGAACATGTACATGGTTGTCTATGTGTTTTATGGTAGGAATACCGACGTAGGTAGGCGAGTTAAAAGTTTGTCAGTTTCTCTCTCTCTTGTGGCAGAAAAATGCTGCATTTATAGTGATTCAAACACGTGCAAACATCGAATAATAGGATTTAAATTTGATAGCGGGTGAAGCGTCCAAACCAAAAATGAGTCATTTCACAATCATGACCTAGTAATATAAAATAGCGCAACGATTACTCATCAAATAACGTATACAGCACGCAATAGCTTAATATGATAGGATAGTTCACAAGTTTTGAGATGCGGTTACTATTTTGCCTCGTTAGTTCTTTCATTTTTATCTGGGAATAATTTGAGGGCAAGGCGAACCTTGCAAAACTGGATCAACATATGAGTCTCGAGTAGTAACAAGTAATCTCATTTCAGGTGGCCAAAATATGATATCGAAATAGAGTATCGTCACCAACAAAAGAGTTGCCATTTTCTATAAAAATGATCTTATGAATCTCTAAAACTCGAGCCCAAAAAATAATTCTACGAAATTTTTTCGACAATTAAATTTTTTTCTAAATTGCTTCTCCCTTTTTAACACAACTATTTTTACTTAATATAATTAAAATATAAATAAATTTTATTAAAAATTAATGTTACGAAATAATTTTTGCCACGTTTACTTTTAAATCAAATATAAACCCGTTAGATTGGAAATAATTGGGGGACATGTTTGGGATATCAAACGCACTTTCCGTTCCCTTTAGCTTTTGGATTTGAAAGCATTAAGCAAGACGGCAGAGAAAAATGTTGCCATAATTAATATATTAAAAAGTATCATACGTTTCCCCTGAGATACTTATAGTTCCAAAGAAACTTCAAAAATTCTTCGAAGCTTCAAATAAAATGGTATGGTGGCGTGTAGCTCACCAATGGGGACTCGTTCTTTTTTATTCGGTTCACCAACTTATTCTGTAGTCGGTGATGCATATTTTGCATCAAATAATTATAAATCACAGAAAAATAGTACCAATACGTAAAACAACGCACACGTGGAGAAGCTTTCTCCAGTCAAAGAAACGGTCAAACTTCTTTTATGACCAAAATAATACTGAAACATACGATCTCCACTCGGAAAATAATCAGCGATTATGTCATTTAATCCAAAAAGAACATGTTTTAACAAAAAGTGTAAAAGAAAATAAAGGTCAAAGTTCGAATGAATAGTCAAAGATCGAAAGCCTATATATATCAGACCACCCTTGCGTTTCTGTCGTCTTCATTCAAACGTTCTACATACACAAATCACACAGCCAAATTTCAGAGTATTTTACGCTTTTACGTCGTTTGTTTTTCATAACCATGAAGAGAGGTTTTGAAAATGGTGAAATTGCAGAGAGGTTAGCTATGGCCAACAGTTTGATGTTACTCTCTCACAGCCATGAAACCAGCAAGCCTGTAACGCGTTTGGCATCCGAAGTTTTCGAGTGCAAGACTTGCCATCGTGAGTTCCCGTCTTTTCAAGCTCTCGGAGGCCATCGCGCCAGCCACAAACGGCCAAGATTACTGGCCGATAAGATCAACTGTGAGAACAAACCGTTGAAGCCAGAGTTGCACGAATGCTCCATCTGTGGGCAAGAATTTTCTACGGGCCAAGCTTTGGGTGGTCATATGAGGCGACACAGAGTCACCATGAACGAAAGTTTGAGCTCTGCTCCTGTCATTTCGAAGGTACCTGTGTTGAGAAGATCGAATAGCAGAAGGGTTTTTGGATTAGATTTGAATTTGACTCCATTGGAGAATGACTTGGAGATTTTGTTTGGGAAGATGGCTCCTAAGGTTGATCTATTCATTTGAGGAGAATTTTATAGCCCATTTCTTTTTTCATTTTTCAGATACTTCATTTTTTAATTTATTATGTACATGATCTACGAAATTAATTCTATGTTCTTTGATGTATTTAATTTAATGATTGAATTAATTTATTTTTGGGAGAATTCATTCTACATGAAATTGTGTTCATTTCTATGTTATAGATCACGGAAAATTACATACAAACATTCAATAGGCCAGGTTTAATAGTACTTAATTATTTTCATCTCTTTATATGTTAGAGATGAAGCTGCAATCCTCTTTTTTTTTTTTTTTTTTTGAAATGTTATAGGCTTAAATTTAGCTGTAATCTAAATAAATCTAAATATAGATGTCTAGAAGATATTTGTTACCTAATTACAAGCCTTGATTTATATGTTTTTGTAAATTTAAAATATATAAAAAATAATATTTTGATATATATTTTTTTAGGCAGTATATATATTTAAAATATTTATAAGTTAAATTCTTAACAAAGTATAAAGGTTAAGAATTTTGACTTTTTCTAATAGGCGTAAATGTCTTTTAATCAAGTTTTAAGTTATGAAAAATAACCAAGTAAACTTATATAACCGTCTAACAATAAATTAAATACAAACTTTAAATAAAAAGAAAAAAAATAATCCCATATGTTCCCATTGGTACTGTGTTGCTATTATTTTTATACTGCAATTCAAATTCAGATTTTAGATAAAAACAAAAAATAAATCCTTAAATATTTTAGTGTTATAATATTGCAGCTTTTAAGCCAAAAATACTTGAGATAAAAATTTTAAATGTCAAATATTAATAAAAAAATCCTTGAATTTATAGTGTTATTAGATTTTTTAATTTTATTTTTAAAATATAGTAAAAACATAACAATATAATATTAAATAGAGCCTTAATTTTGATATTAATATTATGCATTTATCGAATCTGTTAAATATTAGGATATCAAATTATTTCATTAATGTAATATTAGAGCAAAAAATTAATGTTTGAATTGAATTCACACCAATTTATCTCACTGAATTCCAATGACTTGAAGTCCAAATTTTATTATAAACCATCATAAGAACTAAAACAATTTATAAAAGTGTGATTAATTGAATTCGAATTAATTTAACTAGAATAGTATCGCTTTGAAATTTTACAAACTAATTAAGTACAAATATTTAATTAGATTATATTTTTAAAACAAAAAACATTGGTTTTAAATTCATCAATACCTCTAAAAACAATTTTGACCGATGCATTTCACACCCTTTTGCCAACGTGTTTTCTGACATTCAACCAACGTACACGGTAAAAATTTTTAAGCAAATGAATAAAATCAAATAAAGAAAAAGGTATGAATTCAAATGTTTTGTAGGCCTGGAAGAGAGTGAGAGAATCTTGAATACCATCCCTGATTTGACTTAGAATTTGCAATTCTGTAGCTATTATTTTGCAATCCTGTGGTTAATTAATATTTAAAAAGCCTGTAAACAAGCCAACACAAATAAAATTAGGTTTCAGTTTTTTTTTTGCATATATTTCTTTTTAGAATAAAGATGTTATTTATCCATTTATGATAAATAAGTTCTAGTCTCATCTTTTAATTGTGAATTTTGTGACAGTCAAAATTAATGTCACAAGATTTATTTGATTATTTTAATAGATATAAGGACTTACTATTTGAATAACTAAATAGCCTCAAAAAACTTTATTTGCATTATTTAAAATGAAACTAAAAATTTTAAATTGTATTATAAAATTTATTAATTTTAAAAAAAATTACTTTGTTAAAAATTTTTCTCCCTCATAAATCTTTTAATAAAAAGAAAATGATATGACCTAACAGTTACACTGTCACAGCATTTGAAATGATAATTTTATGATATAACTACGTATCCATTTTTTTTATTCTTTCTTGGCTATTACTAAATTGGGTCACATAGCCAAAGTTAAGCTAAATTCTAAATGAATGGGGCAAATTACATAAAAAAATTGAGGTGTACTTAATATGGCTCAACAAAAACGAAGAACAAGCACTGACTGGGCTTGGGCTTCATAATTGTCCCTTTGAATGTGAACACCGAGGTAATGGAGAATGATCTCTTCCTTTTGGTCTAGATTTTTTATATAAATTTCATTTATATGAATTAACATACAAAATATTACGTTATTATTATTATTACATATTCTATATTTTTTAAAAAATAAATAAATTATAGTACAATTACAATAATTTATAAGAAAAAAAATATCACTATTACTTGTTAGTTGTAGCTAACATTGGCCATGTTTTTTGTGAGTGTTCAAATTCCAAATTTGGTATATCCTTATTCAACTAACAAATGATTCATCCACCTAATAGTCATATCTAAATTTCATGGTATTAAAAATGAATTCTAATTCTTAAATTTTTTGTGGTTTTAATTTCTTTTAATAATATTATAAATACTTTCAAAATGACTCACCAACTTGTTTTATAAAAGATTTATTATGTCGTCCATTACTCGGCAATTTATTAGTCTTAAACAACTAATTCTATAAGACAAGCTGTTAGACAATCCCCACTTTAAGAAGATGATGATGATGTCATTTAAGAGTACTTTTATTAAAAATGATTGAGATGAAATTGCTTAATTTTATAATAATCTAGCCATTATAATTTATCTTCACCACATAATCAAAAGTAACATATTAAAACCTTTACTTTCAAACGCATGTCACCGAAAAAATTTCATACCTTTCAGTACTTTGTTAATCTGTGTTTAAATCTTAATTAATATGGTCAAAATCATTGTTATTTTTTAAACATGGTAATAGTAAGAAATTATAATTGCTAGTATTAAATTCCAAATCCGATTAATCCAACTTGAAGTCGAACCCTCCCGTGCCCCTCCAATGAAGTTATATATATATAGGATTTGATTGAGTAAACGATGTGTTTGGGAAGTTTTTAACTATATTTAGACTTAATTTTTCAGACATTAATGGAATCCTGTATCACAATCTCTTCTGTAAGAAAATAAATAATTAACAAGTTTTGTCTGGGATATGAATTTTTATTTTTATTTTTTAATTGTGAAGTTGTGCCAATATGTCATATAGGATTCATTTGTATGTTTACATTTTTTATTTTTATAAATATTCGTTAGTCGAATTAATAATTTTTTTAAAAAAATAAACATATAAGTAATTTCCTAAATCCATACGCAGTGTTCTTCTTCTGAAAAAAAAAAATGTTATAATTAAAAGATCTCCGTGCATGGTTAGATGTACCATCATTCCTGCTCTATATGAATTACTATTAGCTTAATTATAAAATAATTTATTAAATAATAGTTAGATTTATCTATAAATTATCATTGCTCTTTTGAAAAAAAACAATCCTATTTGTTTTCAAAAGTCACGGCATCCGAAAATTAATATAGGTGTGTATTTACCTATATAGATCGTCATAAAAGACTGCTTTAATCATATATTTATATTCTTCATTTAAAATAATTAACTAATGAACTTCCAATTATTTTAAAAAAATATAATAACTTATTAAACCATAGCATCGTTTTCATTCCTAAATAAGGAAAAAGATTAAATTAATGGCCGCCCAAATAATGATGTTGATTGATGCAAATATAATAAGTGACATTTTTGGAAACTGATAACGACACTCAGAGTCAGTGAGAAAGAAATTAAAGGTGGAGAATGGAGATAGATATATAAAATTAATAATTAATTTTGTACAATATTATAACAGGGAGATACGAGAATTTCAAAATATTAATTACTAGATAAATATATTTGCCAGCTGGTAGGCAAGCTGATAAATTTGCTGACTTTGAAGAACACAATCTACATGTTATCACATAATACAAAATATATCTGCCTTCATCGTAATTAGCTGACTAAATAATAATATTTATTGTTGTCATACACACACACGCACACGCTCCAGAAGAATCTAACCCTACTCAATTTGTTGTTTCCGAGAATGTTTAAGCAGTTTACTCTAAAATGAATCGTTTCCCTGACAAGGTAATTAATTAGTACACTTTAACGTCATTGCTTAGCTCATTCGTGCATCTGCATGGACATTGTTTTATTTATATATGAGATTCCTTATCATTTACCTTGCATTTTTTATCAAATTATCGGTATTGGACCGCGGTGTCCGTTAATTTAATTAATTTATTAAACCCGTATTGAAGGATTAATTGCTATTATTGCATTAAGTTAATCCATCCTGGTGTGAAATAATCTTTCCAAAGCAATAATATTATATATTACTCACAATTTTAAAATTGTCAACGAATCGATGATGTTAATCTACACGTATCCAAGGGTATTTTTGTGTATATACAAGTGTATAAAATAGTATTACATTATTAACACATATTCTATATAATCTATTTAATTTTATTTTAGTAAAAAAATTTATACTTACTGAAATATAGGATAAATAATAATAACATAACATGACCATATTTATTTTTTTAACTTATTATATAAAAGAATTTCATCAATGGAGTGACTCAATTTGGATGGTCCTAATATACGTACCAAACTTTTTCATGAAATGTCACACGGTTAAAATGATAAACAGTAAAGTCAAGATAGATAGACAGATTTAAATGAATTATTAATTTGATGCAAAAATTAAATATTTACCTAAGTAAGATGAATAAATTAGGATAAAATTATAAAATCCTTGAGCAAAAGCGAGGCAACAAGTTCTCACCATGACCACAGATAACAATAATTGCTCAAAATCATGCATGATTCAAATGATAAAATTACAATTTCTCCAAAATTCTACTTCTAATTAATGGGGATTATGATTACAGCACTTTAGCCAAATCATACTAACACAACATTGTCCAAACATGGTTTAATTTGAAGCAGCTATTAAAATACTCCAGGTTTCACTTGTATTCTCCCTTTTGTGATTCAAAAATATCCAACGGTGATTATTGGACAATTCTTTCGAAGGGGTTTCTCATTTTCTTAACTTCTTCCCTTGGACAACAGAATTTTAATACAAACTAAGATAAACCAATTGCTGTTGGTAAATGCAAACTATTAGATTCATGATAAATTAAGGGAGAAAAATAAATACTTTCTATAGTTTTTTAAAATATTATTTTATCTCTATTAAAAGATGTATAATAAATATCTACGTATATTCTTATTAGAATATTTTTAATAAGGAAAGTGACAAAAAAATTTTTCACTTAAGGTAAAAATATGAATTTTTATTATATAAATTATTAATTTTTACTATATAAACTCCGAAATTAAAATAATTAAAATTTTTTAAAAAGTATTTTAAATTTAATTTATAATTTTAATACTTGAATTTATAATATTTTATACTAATAAAATTAAAAATTAAATTTAAAATATTATTATTTTATCTACACAAAATTTTTCGAACATTATCTTATTTTATAATTTAACTTTATAAATATTTTTATTTTTAAAAATTAAATAAAAATAATTTAAATATTTTATTTAAATTATTGAACGACTATAATAGTGTATACTATAAAAAAAATTTAATTTATAAGCACTTCGAAAAAGATTTGATACAAGTATATAATTACAAATGATTTTTTTTTTTACTTTAAAATACTTTAAACTAAAAGGTTTTATAATTTAATTTTTAAAATTAAATTTAAAGTATTTTTATTTTATATTCATAAAAGTATATTAATTTACATTTATTTTGTAATTTAAATTTATAAAAAAAAAATTATTTTTAAAAATCAAATAAAAATAACTTAAATGTTTTTATTTAAATTATTAAACAATTATATATTTTTATACTATAAAAAACTTAATTTATAATTTTATATTTATAAGGACTTTCAAAAGCAATTTAAAAAATACAAATGTAAAATTATAAATTAATTTTTTTATTTTATAATATTTTACAATAAAAAATTATAATTTAATTTATGAAAATTAAATTTAAAATATATTTATTTTATATTCATAAAAATATACGAATTTATTTTTATTTTATAATTTATATTTATAAATAATCGAATGACTATATACTTTTATACTATAAAAAAATTTAATTTATAATTTTATATTTAGAAGCACTTTTAGAAAATATTTTATCAAATAAAAATATAAAATTTTAAATTAAATTTTTATTTTATATTTTTATTTCATAATATTTTATAATAAAATAATTTATAATATATTTTTTGAAATTAAATTTAAAATATTTTTATTTTATATTAATAAAAATTTATGAATTTGCTTTTATTTTATAATTTAAATTTATAAATATTTTATTTTATTTTAGTATTAAATTAAAATATTAAAATATTTTTATTTAAATTATTAAATGACAATATATTTTTAAATAAATAATTTTTAAATTTAAATTATAAAATAAAAAATAAATTCATAAATTTTATGAATATAAAATAAAAATATTTTATATGGCAAATTATGTAGTAAATTAATATTATTGATATATATTATAATTAACGCAATCAGCTTCCCCTATTGGGAATAGCTGAAGAACCAGTTGCTTACCGTCGTTAAGTTGCAGACTCAAAATGGAGAGCATCACACGATTGCTGTTTTCATTAGATATAATAGAAAGGTAATATCAATCTCACAAATACCGACCTTAGCTCAGTTGGCAGAGCGGAGGACTGTAGTAGTTAATTGAACAGTGTATCCTTAGGTCGCTGGTTCGAATCCGGCAGGTCGGATTTCAGTGTTTTTCCCAAATTAAAAAAATTTTGCACGGAAGCCTTCAACTATTGAGCTAGAATGGATAATAAATAAATAAATCATTTATTTATTTGATACTTGGATTGATTTAAAATTTCACCCAAAACCTGTTTAAACCACAAACTCTAAGATAAATTTCCAGTCCCACGTCTTCTCATATGAGAAGGTACCCCGCTGAAGCCTTCATCTCTTACATATTCATTCCAATCGAATGTCAATGAAAAAGGATATATACTGCGTATATGTATATAGTTCGTGCATGGTTTGGTTTTCTAGTATTTCCCGTATAATGGAGATCAGATTGGAGCGTCAACTAATGCATGGATGAAAACAAAACTCAAATGATTCAAACTATAATTAAATCCCATCATAACAAAGCACTAGATGACATCAATACGTACAAATCATGTTAATTACAGACACTTAATTATTGGGTGAACTAGTTAATTTAATGTCCACTATTATACATCCTAGTATTAAAAAATTATGATATTTATTAATTGAATAATAAAATAGTATAATAAATAATTATAAAAATTACAAAAAATATATCATCTATCCGTCACGTTATTTGAGATACTAAATTTAAAATACAAATTCAAAGTATGTACCATTACTCTTAATAAATTTATTTTTATCACTGTTATCTTGTCCAACTATGAATTTCGTTAAATCTAGAAAGGATTTATGTTTCATAGTATCTATATAAGCATGGTTTAATATTTTTTCTAATATGTTTTTAAAACTTCATCGCAATGTCTAATACTATCCAAAACCTCCAAGAACTACATTAACTACGTGTAATTATATGCTAACTCCAAATAATCCCTAATAATTAAATTTGACAAGCACTGAGAGTGATTTTTATACTTTGGCACGCAACTACATACTAATTAAAATACTACCTGTCACGAGTGGTATTAGATATTTTAATATTAAAATTATTAAAGAATTATATGTGTGTATTTTCTTTGGCACTCAAACAGCTGATGCTTAATAATCATGTCTAAGCTAGCTATTAGCGCATGAATATCGGCCTGGTTTTTATTAAAAAAAGAAAAAGAAAGAAAGTTGGATCACATGTTCTAGTCAATAATTAACAAGTAGAAATTTTTCAGAGGAAGCCTTCAAATGCTGATACATATATGGATCATAGATTCATACACATGAATCAAGCTTTGTTCTTACACTTAAAACACAAAGAGACAATCTTCGCCCTAATCCATGCATGGAATAATCGAATATATATCATAGAGAAAATATTACTTAATGCATAGTTCAATATAGGAGTTGATTAAGATAAGTAAGTAATTTGCTAATTATTTATTTAAGTAAATTAAGGTGTAGATGTAATGGCTATTAATTCTCGTCCTATAATTTCTCTTTGTAATGACCATTGACGAAGATATGCACCCGAAAGATTCTCACACATTCAAGATGATGAGGATATTATTCTCGTCAAAAAGATTTCGATGAAAACATACGAGTTATATATAGCTCACATTGGCCTCCTTGAATCTAGCTCAAGTGATCAGCATCAAAACTTTAATTTTGCTATTATTCAAATTTGAGATGTAATAAAAAATAAAATTTAGTATTTCATGAACATTAAACGATTTTGCATCCTATTTAAACTGTATGTACATGAATATAAAATTGTCCAAAATTTTTATCCAGAAATTAATTTATTATAAATTAAATCATATATGTATATCATATTAATTTACATTGTACGTTAACTACATCTATAAGAGAAAATTGTAATGATAAAAAATATTAAATGATGAGGAACATCTTTACCTAATTTAGAAATTTCGACAATATTAAACGTGGAATTAATGCCAAGACGCTCATTGAAAAGCGCTTGATGTCCGCCAAAAGCACTTCTGTCCAAAATGACTCAAACTGAATCGCTTTTGTAATGAAATCAATATAAAAACTAAATTTCAAAATAAGAAAAACTGTATTATCAAAACGATTCCTTTCCAAATCGCGTCACCAAACTTACAAAATATTAATTAATTTAATCTATCCAATCAAAATATTCTATTTTTATGGGAGAAGTAACTGATAACTGCTTTAAAAATTAAAATTTTAGTTAATTTAAAACCAAATCACACGATTCACTTAAAAGTAAGGATTCAATTCAACTGACAAAGCTTTCGAATGCTGCAAATTTTGTTTCCCGTGCGTGCCTTCTGGAAGGTATCTTTCACCCTCAGTAATTATCATTAATTAATTTATTAAATTAAATTAAGTAATGTTTGGTAAGATTGTTAATTTTAACGATATGAAGTTTAATTAGAATCGATATTTAGAATGTTCTCCAATGATATATCTTAAGCTGGCTAAAAATGAAATCTCAAATTATTTAATAAATTGTAATAAAAATAAAATTGAAAAAAAAAGAAACTGAATCAAATCTGATATATTGATCAAGCATAGTGGTTAGTTTTTCATTATACCGGAAAATTGATCACTAAGACATTTAACCATAAGATTTAGAATCAAAATAGATATATATTTCAAATAATAATAATAATAATAATAATAAATAAGATAGATATATGAATTGCAGGTGATGTAATGGTTGGCTTTAATTATTATGACACCAACGATATCTCTTCTTCTAATCAATTTTTACGCGTAAAAGCCTACCGTCATTTGTGAGTTAGGCAATAATGAAAGTAGTACTCCAGCTAGAAAAGCTTATGTCCGAAATGATTCCATTAATAATATTTTATTTTAATGGAAAAGCCTATTTAAACTTATCACATCTTTTTTTGTTTTAAATAAACCTTGTATCTTTTGTTAAGATCAATGCTTTTGAATCAAAATAATCCATTTGCTTTTTCAAATCAAGCCACCTGAAAACAATCTAGTTTGGTAATACATGTTTGTTGAAGACTGCTTTAATTAGGTCACGGTATTGAAAATATATATGTTTATGCAATAAGCATATATAAATCCTCAAATTAGGTAATATAATGAACTTGCAGGGAACCTAACGCAATGCTTAATGTTATATAAGAAGAAAAATTATGAATTATATCAGTCCTCGAGCTCTAATTTTCCTGCAGGAAATTTTCTGGTCCACAAAAGCTACATGCTTACTGTAAGGTATATTGCAATTAGAAAAATAGGACATCGTTTTCTATTCACAGAGAGGATAATATATATTTATTTCCTTGTCCATCCATCAAGTCAATTGTCAATGCCTGTCCAATATTTATGACACTGAAAACTGAGGCACAAATTATATATAATACGGCCGGCTGGCCGGTCATGCCGCAACAGATCGATTTTGACATTAGGATAGAAAAATGCGGAGATGAAGAAAGCAAGAATAAATTAATTTGTATTCAATTATGTAGAATGTTTGTTAAGTAATTGAAGGATCTGATGGTAGGTGATCGATGTTTGTCAACTTAGCATGGCTTCATCACCATAGATGAGTGCATGATCAATAATGCATCATAGCCTCGAGTGTGTGTGTGTGTGTATACTTCATTCGCTTGTTGGATGGGTTTCTGTTCAAAACCTTATTTATTCGAGTGAACATCTTGATCATTTTTCAGCGACATACAATTTTGTTGCTACTTGCTACCTAGACATACCCACGCGTAATATACATATAAGCATGTTCCCTGTTAAAAGAAAACATATTGTAATTATATGGTATACTTGGGGCTGAAATGTGTAATTTCCTTCGTTATAGAAAGACTTTTTTATTAGATTGATCACTACTATCAAACAGCACCCAGTTGGCCGCTGAATATAATTAATGAATAGGGTTCCTATCAAAACAGGATCGTTGGTCATGTGAACTCAAATTAGTAATAATTAATATTAAATAAATGACTCACTTCAATACTCAAATTAATCAATATGATTGGCTAGCAGAGTTGATGTGTTGGACCCAAAAAGCATGTCATCAGTGAATAGTAGGCGGTTGAGCTACTATATATACGCTAGATATATAACTATCTTTTCTTAAAAAGTAATTAGAAGTTACATATAAACAAGTTTTAGTGTTTCTATCTCGATAAATTATCGATTTTGACGTGATACTATTTAAATATATACATGTATATAAAAGGATTTTGAGAGTTTCTCATTGGTCAATTAATTAAGCAAAGTAGTTAAATTATTTTGTCATTTAATTATCTAGGGTTTGTTAATGTCAACTAACATTAACGAAAGCTAAATTTTTTAAGAATTATTGTCTAGTGCTTCAGACCGACTCTTAATTTTAATCAAATTAAGCAACTACGTGAATCACGTTTCGGGCTGGAGCTATGCAAGAAGACAAAGCTGCGAACCTAATTCATCGAGCTGGACTTAAAGAATTATTAAGCATTAATTCCAGAATGATTAAAACAAAAATAGGAAAGTTAAATGGCGCTTCTTCGTTCATCTCTTCTCTACCGGTTGCCAATCACATAGTGCGTTATGAATGAATCTCTCTATCTAATAATGTATAATTTATTCTTCAATGTGCTTGTTATTGCAGTAGAACTCTTCAAAATGCTGGCCAAGAAAACTATTTTTAAGTTACTTTCAAAATAATGTAGGCATATTTATATAAGACTTATGATCACTTTAATTTCTTGGAATCTGTATTATCATAATTGAATTATATTTTTTTATTCCTTAATTATTATCATGTCGTTGATCAAAGAGAAGTTCTTGGACCCTTGTGTTTGTTAATTTTTAGTGTAATTAATTTATTAATTAAAAGCCCATACGGGAGTAATTATTATTGCACTAAGACAAGCCATCCTGGTATGATCTTCCCACAGGAAATATATTGACAATTTCCAAATTGCTAGCTGTTACTACTCCACATCTCCAGGAGTTATATTTCTTAGACATTCAGATTCCTTGTTTTATATTTACTTCATATAACTTAATCAATAAACGGATTATATTTCTTAGACATTCAGATTCCTTGTTTTATATTTACTTCATATAACTTAATCAATAAACGGAAAATAACGTATTGATTCAATAATCAATCCATTGCCCTAATATACACTAAATAAAGATATTGAATAAATTTGATCTGTGTATGTATGTACGTATAGATAGATAGATAGATAGATAGATAGATAGATAGATATTTATATATATTCTTCTCCATGGATTAGCAGATATTTGCAGAATCCTTGAGCAACTAATTCATTGATCATTTAGAGGGACAGAGAAGCTCAGAACCCACGAAAATAAAGGCTCTTAAAACTAACAATTAAAAGCTAAATATCATACTTTCACAAAAAAAAAAAAAAAAAATCATAATTCTTATGATATTAATTCAATGTGCTTGGAAATCCCACTTGTGTATTGATGTGGATCATGATTAAAGCACTTCGGGCGAATCATACTAACACGAACTTCTTTATTATTAATTATCTATATAGAAAAAAATAAACTAAACTTATGACTTTTACGATCTAATCTACTTTCAGCACTAGCTAATATAACTTGTCCAAACATGGCCGTGGCCTTGGCCATGCCTGGGTTTAATTTCAAGCATCTACTCATTACTCAATCTATCGCGTTTTCATATTGCATTTCTATTCCTTTGTGGTTTAAACAAAAAGCCAATCGTTAATTATTGGCTAACCTTCAAAGTGATTTCTCTCTCTCTTTTACTGTTTACTCCCTTCGAACCAAAAAATTATAAATGCTAAGACAAACGGATTACAGTCAAGAAGAAAACTAGTACGATTAAATAAGGAAGGAAGTACATTTCGACGAGGACAAATTATTAAGGACCGTTGTTTATGCACTGCTTCTGGGTTCCTACAGGCTATAGGAGGTAAGATTCATTGGATCACATTAATTTATCCTAGCAATCTGTTGTGTTAGAATTCTTTATCTCAGTTGGAGAATTCTCATCCAAGATTTTTTGTCATAAATTAATAGACGCATGCATCATGTTTCATCACATGATCATTGCTATTTGTGCATTTGATTAATTAAACAAAATCAATATTCGCAATCTTCGTTCTCGCTATGATATATATATGCAGAAAACCCCTAACTCACATGAGGACTCTTTTTTTATTTTCTTTTTAAAAGAGAGAGAGAGCACTACCGTAAGCTTCGTTGGACAGATAATGTTTTGATCCCTCCATATTCAATTCAAGAGAAACTTCCAACGAAAGCCTTCAACAAATGAAAAAAAATGTAAAATAAAAGGAAATTAAACGGATTTTCTGGAAACATTATTAATAAATTCTACACGTCATCGATTATTAATTAATATAAATAATTATTCATCTCCTTTGGAAGTACTACTTTCACTAAAACCACATGTACTTCCATTATTTTTAATTAATTAATAAAATATTGCTAATACATGAATCACTCTTTGTTTTAACTAGTGAAAGTGATAAGTTATCATTTAGGGCCATAATGGCAACATTCAAAATTTTGAGAACGCCATCGAAATCAAAGAAAACGAATACTACCTATACAGAGATGAAATTAACTTCGTTTGTGATTCAAACTGATCTCTCTCCTATATATTGTCCTCTTGGATAATAAGGTTTTCAAACATTAATTTCTGTATAAACCAGAAATTTGAATGCTGAAGCCCGCGGGGCTGCAGGCTCGCTCGTGCGTGTAAAAAAAGGCTAAAAATCACAATCATCATAACTGTAATGATGTTTAAAACGCTTGTATATTATTAGAGATGGCAAATGGCCGAATCAGTCTATAAACAGTAAAATTCAGCAAAGCACGGTTTATTTGATGGGCTGTACTATGCCGAGAGGTTACGCGCACAGACTAGGCTCGAGCTGTACTATGCCGAGAGGTTTCGCGCACAGACTAGGCTCGTCACGACCATGATAAGTCCGGCCATATGTTTCATTTTTACAGTTCGGCTCTATTTGATAATTTTAGAGGTTGCGCGCACAGACTAGGCTCGTCACGACCATGATAAGCCCGGCCATATGTTTCATTTTTACGGTTCGGCCCTATTTGATAATTATATATATATATATATGTAAGAAATTTAATAATTTATTATATTTTTATCTTTTTATTTTCTTAAATTTAAACTTTTTAAGATTGTATAAATGTAAATTATATTTTACTTAAACTTTTAATTAATATCAACAAATCTAATTCCTAATAATAAGAACAAACCTAATGTGTATTTACAATATACAATAAAATATAAATTTAAATAAAAAATTTAGATTAAATTATTTTTTTTCAATACAATTAAATAACAAATAAAACTTTTTTTATCAATTTAATTGGTGGATATTGTTAAAAAAATTATGTTAATATATAATATGTTATATTTATTTATAATTTTATATGCCAATTATCAATTTGAATATTTAAAAATCAAAATACTTGATTAAATTATAATTAAAATATAACTAGTCATTGACTTATCATTATGCATTAAATTTTACATACAGTATTAAATTACTCTCTTTTATTTTTAGTTAATAAAAATAATAAAATAATATTTATATGAATTACTAATAGAATTAATATATTATTCAATTATTGTATGATTACTCAAACTATTGAACAAATTTTTGTGAATTAACTTAAATAATTATATATGTTAATGTCTTTATATTTTTTATTTATTATTAAATATAATTAATCATCATATATTATATTTTGATAATTCTACATTTAATTAATATCAATCAGTAATCAATATAACTATCTATTACATTACTAAATTAACAATTAAGTTATGTCTATAAAATATAAATTATAATCAAAATATAATTAGTTATTATAATTTATTTATTTGTTAGCAAATTAAATTTTAATTGTTCATATCTGTAACTTGTAATTTATAAATATGTTGTTATTAATTTTAATTTAAAAATAATTTTATAAAATTTTAATTTATTAAATATATTATTACTTTTAACTTATTCTATTTTATGAATTGTTATTTTGAATATAATAAGTCATTCTTTATTTTTTTATTAATTTTATAATTTTTTTATTAATTTTAGAAAATTTAAATTAATTATTTAACTCATACTTTTTAAATATAAAATTATTAAAATAATAATTTCTTGAGCCTGTGGGCTCGGCTGAACGCGTAAGGCCTGTGCTTCACAGGCTGTGCCAGGCTTCCCTTTTGTTGGTCTCAATATAACAAGTTACGACTATTCTACATGTTTGGGCCGACTTGACTCATTAGCCGGAAAGACTTCATTTTCACGGGCCATGCCAGAACAGGACCCTTTGCAACCTCTAGATATTAGAGTTGTTTATGTATGAGAATGATTATTAAAGTACTAAATGACTACATCTTGATTTTGCTAATAAACAATTAATTATTGGGTGACCTTACGCAGAGCCGTGCCAGATTAGCTTCCAGCCAACTTTACTTGGTTAGCCAATCTGAATTTGAATTTTGAGAGTTAGTTGTATTTCTACTCCAAGTTTGTAATTTAAAAGACTTGAAGCTCTTGGATATTTCGATCGAATTCACCTACACTGTCTAATTCATAAGGTGCAAAATGTTAATTAGCGCATGATGATCATCATGAACTGATGTTCGTCTCTCTAAAAGAGGAAAATTTGGACCACACGAGATCAAGTGATCATCAACTGTGTGAGAATCTGAAACATTAATTATTTTGTATTTTCAAGTAAAGGGGTCTAATTAATTAATCATGTGATTAAATTTAATCAATTTTGTGTAGGCGGCCATAAAGTCTGTTAACCTTACTTTATGTTGCACACATGCTCCATCATTTAATTGCATATTTGTACAACTTATATTTTATATGCACGATGGGTACCTATATGGGCATAGGGTAACACCAGAAACCTTATTACCAAAAATTAATTAACAAAATGTCTGCTCATTTTTTATTTTCATTCTCGCCATAGCTATGGTTATTCACCAGCAACGGGTACCTAGGTATATAATTTTTCATTAAAACGGAAAAATAATATTTTAATTAAGTTTAATTTGGCCAACAAATTTCGAAATACGTGATTCATTAATCTTCCCATCAACTGCTTGTTGTTTCAATAACAAAAAATATATATATATATATGATCCTTTCATAGAAAACTCCAATCATTCAACATTAAAGAACTAAGGGACAGATAGCCAAAGTACATTTTTTATTCTAAAATTTTATAATCATTTCCACACGTCAAAAATAATATATATGCATGTACCTTTTGTCTTCGAGAGTGATGAGCACTTGAGACTTGCATAAGTTTTAACTAATGCTAATACATTAGTTGTACGTGAATCATCCACAGAGTTTTCTAATGTTTAAGAGAAATGCATAAATTTTCGAGGAATTGCATTCAAACTACTAAAAATGATTGCGTTTTAATTATACAAACTCGTCACATCAAATCCCTAATGAAATCGATCACTCTTGTAATAATAATGGTAAAACGTGAATCTTGTTTTGTTTTTAAACATAAAGAGACCAAATCTTAGAGTCTTCATTTGCGATGGCTTTCTTGCAGCAGATATATGAAACTCATGGGGATTCTTACAAAGAAAGTAATAAGATGATTGGATGAGCTCCTTAACAGGGATTTAAGCGTATCTTCTCTTATTTGAGGGGTTATTGCTCCGTCTGAGATTGTTAGGTTTCTTGACATGAAAATGTAGCTTGGTTCCACGTCGTCCTTCGTTTTTCTTTATTCTCAAGTCGATGTTTTTAGTTAAAAATTAAAAAAAAAAATAGAAGAATCACTTAGCGCCATGCAATAATCTACTAATTGAACAATTAATTGCATTCTTTTAAGTGAATTTTAAATATCGTTCAATGTGCTGTGTTAGAATGATTCTAATTAAGTAATTAATTAAGACATCCTTTTGTCATTCTTTAGATTAATCATCTTTGAAAATTGGAAGGTTGAAAGTTACACAGGTAATACATTCAAGTTACATGATATTCATTAATGCCTATTTGACTAAGACACAAAGAAGATTCCGAATTAAATCATAATGGATGATGTTGGAGCAACCGTACTCCTCCACGAGTATTATTTGTATCCAAAACCTGTACTTTGTTATTGATTGGGTCAAAAATATTTTCATGGGCATCTCTATCTGTATTACGTGTCCAAATAGAAATGATGCTTAACTAGTACATTGCTTTCATTTGAAACACGTATGGACGTCGAGCATGGCCCCTGGAGGACCAGAATTGTTTCCCTGAGCCGTCTAACTCATCACAAATGTACCAGTCAGTGAAGCACACAGAATTGCAATACAAAGGTTCCAATGGAGTTGGATGCTAGGTAGGTTATTACTTGTCATCATCATACTCATGTCAGATCAAATATTTCAATTTTCCATGTCAAAATTCATATTATGAAATTTTTTAAACATTTAAAACTCATCAAAATTTGTGCAAACCCTCTTAAATAAAATATACTAATTAATTGATGTTAATTTAATTATTTAATAAATAACAAATATTATATTAGCATCAAATAACTAATGCGCCTCATTTAAAGTAAATGCATGCAAGTTTTTACTTTAAAATTTGGTTTAAAAACTAGTATTATAGCAACTAATATTAATAGAGTGGTACAAATAATACAAACTTTTTTTATATAAATTAATATAATAATATTTTAAATTGCAATATTATTTATATTTTTATTATAATAAATAAAATTCACGAAAATAAAAAATATATTATACAAAATATTATCACATTAATTTATATAAAAAATTTATATTTTTAGTATTATTGATATTAATATTATTTTATCAAATCTAATATCAAGATTATCACCTGATTTATTAATCATGACCAGCCCGTATAAATAATGAATACAAGGTAAATATAATGGTTGAGTACGAAGATTATGGAATAACAGTGGAGGGTGTTTTCAAACTTCCTGGTAAATATTTTTTAAAAAAGATTGGTTGTTTTTCTGAAGTTACTTATATTTTATTTTTAAAATAATTACATTACTTATTTTAAAAAATTCAATATCAACTATATCCTTAATATTTCAAACTAGGGACGGAGCCTTCTAGTGAAGAGAGGGCACTCAATTCCCCTCTCCCAGCTTATTTTTTTGGTTTAATGAGTCGATTTTTGAGTGCAATTTACATTAATCCCTTATGAATTAAAGTAAGCCTCCTCATCAATTAAATCCAAGCTCCTTCATGAAATTAAATTAAGTCCCCTTACCAATAGGTTCTTGGCCCCATCACTGTCCAAACCAACATTACAAATTAGTTCTTTCACGCTTCCTCACCGATTAGGTCTTTGCACCATGACTGTTTTAAATAATTTTTCTTTATTTTTTAAGATATTATTTATAAAATTTTAATTTTATGAATTTTAAATTGTCATAAGATAATAAACACAATCTTAAATTTTTAAGTCACATTTTTGTTTTTTGTTTACATTTTAATATTTGAGGTTCTATATTTAAATTTAAAACCTTGTCTTCAAATTGAGAAAGTTAAAATATATATATATTTATATTAAAGGTTAGTGATTGTAACAACATAATCAATGGTTTTTAAGGAGATACCGTAGTTGATTGAACCTCGTACCCTCAAAAGAATTCAAGAGATAAAATTTTCAAATAATTGTTGGAAGTAAAATGGTATTAAAATTGTATTAAGAAAACAACTTCCAACATCAAAAACAAAACTAATCAAATTTTGACATTTTATACAAATTCTATTAATTTTAAAATAAGACTCAATTTTGAATCATAAATTAAATTAACTCCCAAATCCATTTCTCCTAATTAAAATCAAACTTAAGTCTAACTTGGATAAGATCAAATCTAAAGTCATCAATGGAAGTAGTTCTGAGGTTAGTTATATATCTTCTTAGCCAGCAAAGTCTTTCTTTGTGACGCAATCCGCTGCCTACTGTTTCCCTTCAGGTGTCCTTCCATCGTATCGACACTGTTAATTAAATAATTCCCTTTTCATCTTTAATCTTAATTTTAATCCTAGTCAATTTTGGCATTAATATTGGTTAGGTTTTCAGGTACGATTCGTAGAATCCATTTTTGGCCACTAAAACCAAACCTCACCAACTCATCTTAGAGATTATTTTGACACATTGTTTTCAACTATTGGCCTAATCCGAAATCCCACAAAAATTAATCGCGATAATTATAAACTTGATCCTTGTTTATCCGAGGAGACACAAGAATAAAGCACATAGCCATTGATCCCATTAATTAAATCATTATAATAAATTTTATTGAATAGCAATGGATTTTTTGGAATAATTTTTTATTATTAAATTTGTGACTAAAAACCGATATCATAAAAACGTAGCACGTGTTCAAAAGCTATCTAGGTTGATGATTTGAGTCAACGAAAGGGTTTAAGTGTTCTAATAATCAAAGGACACATGTTAACTACTTAATTAATAATTATGGGTTTTTTGGGTTACTCTTAGAAAGTACAAAAGGCTACAAATTGGTACATATCATGCCAAGAAGTATACATAATATTTTTTGATAATTAAATTAATTATTGTAAGTTTAATTTGAAATATTAAGTAGGATTACAGGGCCTTCTCCACGAGAAAACCGAAGGACCGGCCTAGACTAGGTCTGGTAAATTGAAATTAAAAATTAAATTTGTTTTTTCTTTTTCTGTTGAGAATTATCACCCAAAAAGCCTAGGACAGTTACATCATATTTTATTTATTTATTTTTAACTTAGTGTCTAATGACGTTACCTTATCAAATTCAATTTTGTATATATACCGCAAATTATTTATTTATAATAAAGTATTTTACTAATATTTAATAAAAAATTAAAATATAAAAATAAGGCACAAAATTAAAAAAAGTATAAGACCTATTTTTCTAATTAAGGATAAATTCATCATTTTATTATCAGTTATATAAACTCTAACTCTTCTAAAGTTTTTTTATTTTTCTTTTCTCTTCTTACATTATTTTACTTCTTTTTTTTCTACTACATATTCAATTCAATGACTTCTCTCACTCTCTTTTACCAATAATTTTTCTTCTTTTGATCGTTCACCTATAACAATACAAATTTATCATTTTAAAATTGTTCCCATAATTATTTTTAAAAATTAGGCAAGATTGAGTATAGAAAAAAGTCAGGGTTTAAAATCAATTTAGAAATCCTTCAAATTTAAGAGTTTCAACAAAAATTTAAGGATTCTTCCTAAATTTTGGTCAGCATTCAATTCATTTTAAAGTCTTAAAATTCATATTGACGTAAATTTTAAAATGAGTTTCATTGTATATAAGTTGAGTTTTTAATTTAAAAATATAGTGATATTATTTTAAATTTGTGCCATAAAACTTAAATAATTCTTTATAATTGTTATTCTTAAGATGTTAAATCTTGAATTTAAAAATTTGAGTTAGTACTTAAATGGATTAGGGTTAGAATTAATTTGAAAGAAAAGAAAAATAATCCTGGTAGTTTATAAACCTTTTGGTGGTTATCCTCATTGTTTGAAAAATATGGCCATTTAAAAAAAAAAAAAAAAATCTATTAGAGACAAAATTGTTCTATAGTGAAAATTCCTTTTAAACAGTGCTTATAATATCAAATTGAAACTCATTTGCCTTATCAAAAAGCCCCCAAAATATTTTTTTTAAAATTTTATTACATTATTTTAGTTTTCAAATCTCGAACAAAATTTTTTGACTCATACAAAATTTCTTGACCCTAAGTAAAAATTTTTTACTCAAGCATAATAATTTTGAATTAAATATAACAATTCCTAACCCGAGGCAAGTATTCTTGATACGAGTGTATATTTTGTTCCCGAACATAATATTTCTGACTTAAGCATAATGTCTCTAAACAAAGCATAATACTTTCGATCCAAGCATAATACTCCCAACTTGAGAATGACATTATGACTTGAGCATTATAATTATTGAACCAAGCAAAATATTCTTAATCTGAGCTTATAGTCTTTCTCAAACACAATATTTTCAAATTGATCACAATATTCCTTACTTAATTTGTGTGTTAAATTTTTGAAGGTCATAACTTTGAATTTAAAAAGAGTTAGAGAACCCACAAGATATTAATGAAAAGCTCTTTTTGAGCTTTATAATATGATTATAAGGGTTTATTTAATTAAAGTTGTTTTTATAATTAAAAATTAAAAATATAACTCATAGCTATGCATAAGATTTGTAAGTATCATACATTAATGCATCAATTTAAAAGTTATACAAATATAAATAAAATTAAATATTAATAGTATTCTTCATGCATTATTTAGGCATCAATTGATAGGGTAAGAATCTAGTTAATAAGAAAACTAGTGAGGAAGTGTACACTCTCTCTCTTATTGTAAGTCTATCTATCTATCTATCTATATTTTGTTTTCAAAATGAGTTCATATAACTTAATTGCTTTTTAATTAAGAAATAGTTTATGACTTATTGTTTTAACGTATATATTAATGGCTTGTAACTGTTTTTATGTATATGTATGTGGCCATAATTTTCAAATAAATATTGAAATATAAATTTTCTTAAATTGTCGAGGTTGATATTTTATTGATATTATTTAAATTTCAATCATATGTTTATAAATGATTATATCATTAAATTTTATGTTGATTGTGAGATTGGTAATATGCTCAGTGGGCTACTATTAGTATGATGTACTGTAATTATAGAAAAACAGTCTACAAATTGACCTATAGGAAAGCTATCTAGGTGAGTGGTCATAGGTGAGACAGAAATAAAGAAGGATAATGTTACGAAGAGGCTCATCTACCAAAAATATTAAAGACAGTTATGAGTATTGTCACGTGATTACTTGAAACCAATGTCTATTGATAGATTAAGTTTTACTAAAATAAATTTTTTTTAATCGACTTTGAATAAAAAATTTTTATAAATAAATAAGAAGTAAAATTATTTTTATATGAAAAAACTTACTAACAGTCACGGAATTTCTCATAATCAGGGTATCATTAGAAAAGATACTTAATCCAAGGATTTTTTAAATGTATAGGCCATAAATTTGTACTAAAATAAAAATAAAAATTTTAAAATCATTTTGTACGAATATCTTATCTTAATATTTTGAAATAAAGTAATTTATTGAATTTATTTATTTATATATATGTATATATATTGATTTACTCTCAGAGTATTTATAGTATACTTATATTCTTCTTACTCACAGTTTAAGATTTTAAAAGAGGGTGTTGCATGAGAAAGAGGTGGTGATAGTACTTATTTAGATTTTAAAAAAGGGTGTTGCGTGAGAAAGAGGTGGTGATAGTACTCATTTAAAAAGTTAGTGTTATTTTGATAAGTTTTTCTTCTTTAACTCACTTGTTAGGGTTATAGTAGTCCATTAAAAAATTATTTATTTTATATATATATATATTCTTAAAAATTTGTATGCATTTATATTTAATGATAATTTAACTATTTTATAAATTATAGTGATAGATTTATTTTTAAAATTATTTGAAACTTGTGTTAGTTGAAAAAAAAGTTCCGAATACAATTTATAAAATTATGTAGTTTATAGTTTTTTACAATGCATTTTGTGGTATTAAAATATATTTCAAGAATTTATTACGGTTGTCATGTTTAAATCTCACAAAATAAGAAAAAAAGACAAGCTGCTTTTACTCGTAAATAATTTTCACAATTTTATTTTATATCATAGGAGAGGATCTAATCCAAAAAATTTAATTTTTTTACTATTAAATGAACTATATATTAAATTTCAGAAGTTTGAATAGAAAAAGACATGTTAAGAAAATTTTGGAAAGGGAAAAATATAGGGTTGTTTGTAGAATATTTGAAGGGCGTGTCGTTGAAACTTAAAAGTAATAAATTGTTAAATATTTTGTGGGGTATATTTAAACAAGGAGTTTTATGAGAAATTGTAATGTGTACCAATAACATCACTCGTTGTTAAAATTTAATATTTTATTACTAAAAATAATGTACAAATCTGAGGGTCGATTTTTAAATTTGACTTCGTCACCATGAAAACCCGAAGGGTAAGGAGTCTTAGTGACTTGACACCATTCTCACTTTTATTTAGCTTATCAATGGCCATTTATTTAGGCGGAGGATTTGTACCCGCTCATCTAATTAATATTTAATTGGTGCATCCCATCTAAAACATATAGACACAAATTTTTACCATTTATTTTTCACCTCATTCATTTTATCTGTTAGCAATAACAATACTTAATGGCAATTCATACTTAAAATTAATAAATATTTAGTGTTGAAATAAAAAAGTAGTAATAAAGATACAAAATTCTATATAAATTATATGCATATGAATTAATATAAAAATATTATATTATTGCTATATGTTTCGCGATTTATTTTATGAATAAAATTAATCATCTTAAATTTTTATTCTAAATGGTATGACGTTCAACTTTGGGAAAATATAATAAATTATAATTTAAAAAATATATAATTTATTTAATAAGTATCAATTATTTTGAATATTTAATTTAATTTTTATTTTATGATATTCGTGTGTCTGTCCGTATAAAATATTATTATATTATTTTAAATAAATAATTTTACTGTATATTTAACATTTCTCAACGGGAGTGTTGTAAAATCTAACACAAAATATGTATTTTTTAAATGATATTGGAAAAAAAGAAAGGTTTATATGCAAGAGAGTGTTACATCTAAAATTAAAATGGCCCCGAAGTATATAATAAATTTTATTTTCACTTTTTTTAATATTTTATATTCGGGTAGTTAGGAAGGTGGTGAGGAATTTTTAATTAGGTAGATAATTTTAGTTCCTTCTTCACTTATGAACTTTGTGTCGCATCAAGGCGCAAGAGGTGTTCGCCCGTCAGTTGGACAATTAAAGCGGGAATTAAATTGTCTGCTACATGACCGTTGATAATTATATATTGTTGATATTTATTTAATTGTTCGCTATAATTTAGAACCTAACAAAATTTTTCATGTAATTTTTATAATATAATTTAAAAATTTATGTCTAAATAGTATATCCCATCGTACTATATATAAGTACAAAACGGTTAAATTATAGAGAATGATTTGGAAACTTGAAGAGACGATAATGGTTCTCGTCTAATTTTTTTTAGAATTTGATAAATGAATTTATCAAAAATTGTTGTTGTATATAAAATTTTTAAAATCATATATAGTGTTTGGTTAAGAAAAATAGAGTAAAAAATATGTGAATAGAAAAGCATTTGAATAGATATTTGTTTGGGAGAAAAATGATAGCAATTAAATGATAAAAATATATTTTAATTATATGTTCGGTATAATTAGCAAAAGAGCTAGATATGGGGTTTAGGACAATTTTACAAGATCTTTTGTGATCAACGAATTGGAGACCTAATTCACATCACCACTTGATTACGGATCTGTGAATCACGAGTACAATAATCATTTAAACTTGAAGTCTTATTGACATGTTTGACCCTAACCTAAAGGATAAAGTATCATTTATACACTTCGAGACAGGTCCTTCAACAATGTTTGAGCACTAAATATCGGCAGAATGTTAGAATTCCTCTTGCAAAGCTAGAAGTTGCCACCTCCAAACTCATTGCCAAGAGCTACGAACCAACACAAGTCAAAAATAAAAATACTATAAAAAAGGTTATATCAAATACTATAATTGCATTTCTTTGTTAAGATTTATAACAGTATTATTATTTATCAAATAACGTTTTACGTATAAGTCATTAAGACAAAAAAAAAATATAGTGTAATGAATATATGATAATTGTTATAATTTGATTTTATCCTATTAATAAGTTACAAAATTTTATTTATACTTTGTAAATAAATTTTGACAATTTTGACCTCTAATTCTTAATAATGATACACGTACTTAAATTTTAAATTATTTAACAAATTCATATTATAATTCGAGACGTTAAATTTTTTATAATTTGTGAACTTTCACATTATTATCAATTGATCAGTTATTTTTTTATAAACCTATTTTATAAATTATTCTTATCACACATGCACTTTGATATTGTTAACATCCTCCAAAATTTAAATTTAAAATAGAGTTGTCATTTATCAAAATAATGATAAAATAGATCACCTAAAAAAATTAGATTTTAAGTCTTGAGAGTTGATTAAGCGTAAAAAAAGTGTTAGGCATCTTACAACTTCTGTAAATAAAAAAATTACTAAAAGTATAACGATTTTAAATTTTAATTTTTTAAATTTACCTTTATTTTTTATTTTTACTAAGAGAAAGAAGAATATTAAAAATATTTTATCGTTTTAATTTTTTAAAAAATATTTACTAAAAGAAGGGAGAATATTAAAAATATTCTACCGTCTTAATTTTTTTATTAATTAAAAATTTTAATTAAAAAAAGAGAATATTAAAAATATTTCACCGTCTTAGTTAAATTTTTTATCTTTATTTCTTTTTACTTTATTTTTTTATTATTTTACTAAGAAAAAAATATTAAAAATATTATGCTATCTTAGTTTTTCAAAAAATATTTACTAAGAGAAGGAAGAATATTAAAAATATTTCGCTGTCTCTGTTAATTTTTTTAGTCTTTATTAATAAAATAAAGTCATGAATAAATAAATGCAATAACTAATTAAACACAATTGTAAATAATATAAATAACTTGAATAAAATTAAAATAAATATTTACAAGATTTAAATTTAAATATTATAAATAAAGACAAAATAATATAAAAAATAAATAGAAATAAAATATTCTATTACAATACTGAATTTAAATAGCATAAAATTAAATAACTTATAAAGATAAAATTTTTTATTTTAATTAAAAAATAAATAGGGATATGAACACTCCATTATAATACTGAATTTAAATTATATAAAAATAAATAACTTATAAAAATAAAATTTTTTATATAAATTAAAGAAAAAATAGGGACAATGAACATCTTACTATAGTGTTAAATTTAAATTGCATAAAAATAAATCACTTGTAGAGATGAAATTCTGTATATAAATTAAAAAAAAATAGGGACATAAATACTCCACTTAAACAAATATATAAGTAGATGGAGCAAATAATAAACCAAAATGATATTAAAGCAAAAACAAGGCAATATAACATTAAACCATACATGATTATATAAAATTTAACATATATTATTATCAAAAGAATGATTACATATTTTGAAAAAATAAAAGTAAAAATTCTCACCTTTCTTTTCTTTTTCTTTCTTTCTTACTTCCTTCCTTTCAAAATTTTTTTTTTCTCTTTTCTCTTACACTTTCTCACACTTCTATTACACCTTTTTTCTCTTCTTACTTGATCTTTAAAGAGCAAAATAGCCTAGTATTTATAAAAAAAATTTTAGGGACTACTTGTTAGTAATAATGGCCAAGTGATTGATATATTAAATAAATTTATTGACAATTTCGATCAACTATGCACTTAACCTTAAAAATTTTACTCAAATCATACACCTACTACATAACCTTAAAAATTTTACTCAAATCATACACCTACTACATAACCTAAAATTTTAGTGCCAATTTTATTAAAATTTGTTTTTCACTTAAACATAAAACTTCTATATATTTGTCTCATTGTTTGATATATATAAAGTATATATTCTAACTCCAAGTGTTTTGAAAGATACAGTCCAAATATTAAAGATGGGTCGGGTTAAACTATTATAGCAAATAAGTTTGTAAAATAGATTCAAAAATACAATTTAACATCCAAACTAATGGTTGATCTAAACATAAAAATTTTAACCCATTAAGTTAGCTTTCCATAGCCACTTGAATCAATTAAATTTAAAATTTTTATCAAAAGTTATGATCAAAATACCAAAGTAAGGTTGGTTGAACTAGAACAGAAAATAGGCTTAAGAAATGACTTCAAAATGTAATATAAAGTTCAAATCAATGGTTATTCCAAACAAGAATATTTTAGCCTATTGAATTAACTTGTCACAGCCATTTGTGTCAAATAAATCTAAAACTTTTTTCAAAAATTATGGATAGAATACTAAAACTAGGTTAGGTTAGATTGGAATAGTAAATAATTTATGAAATAACTTCAAAAATATAACTTAGAGTCCAAAATGATGATTTTTCAAATATAAAAATTTTATCCCATTAAGTAAGCTTTTCATAAGATCAAAAATCATCCTAATAGCTCTTTTGGTTAAAAAGTTATATTCTTTTTAAGAATTTTGCATCGAAAGAGAAATTAAATAATAATTACTAGTAAAGTTAATTTTAAATTATAAATATATTTAAATTATAATATTTTACAATACTAAGAGTGATATAAATTTAATTTTTTTAAACATAAACTTTCAAATACTAATGATAATCTATAACTGACTTATTACTAGAAACAATAACTTTTAATAACAATTTAAAATAAAAATTCACAAACAAAGAACTTATTATTTACTTTTCTTTGATATTTTAAAATAAGTAAATTTTTTAATAAAATAATTTAAAATTACAAACCACAAACTGTTTAGATAAAAAATTTATAAATTTTTTTTGCATATAAAGTAATACATTAATTAAAGGGCTTAATCGATCAAAATTATTTTTATTAATTCACTAGAATTAATATGCTTTGGGATTTAAAAATTATATTTTTAATTTAGTTCGTCAACTAATAACTCCCAGACTAATTGCCCTTAGGATATTAAGTGTTAAAACACCTCTACGAGTCTTTTTAGGTTATAAATATTTATTATTATTATTTTTTTAAAATATAAAAATTATTCTATATAATTAAGAATGTCACTGGGGTACAGCTCATCTCTAATCTTTACCAATAATACTTGTATTTAATTTTTTCTCTTTTTTTTTTCTTTTAGACACAAGTCTTGCTCTATAGAGTTAAGTATACCACTGGGTACAGTTCATTCTTAACCCTTAGTAATTATACTTGTATGTAGGTTTTATTTTTTCTTTTAAATACAAGACCTATTCTATATAGCTAAATATACCACTAGGGTACAGCTTATCCTTAGTCTTTATCAATAAGGCTTATATTTAATTTTTTTCTTTCTTTTTTTTTATTATCAATGCCCATAGATATTATTTCAGATGAAATCCTCAGAAAAAATTATATAAAATTCTCTACTTACAGCCTATTATAATGTGCCAAAGTGTGTGTGTGATAAGAATGGCTCATAAAACTCTTGTGTAATAAGTTTATGAAGAAATAAATAATAATATGAGAATTTAAAAAATTTAAATAACTTAAATAGAAGCAAATAATAAGACCTTATTATAAATTTAAAATATATATTAACATTATTAGGATGCATCTCAAGGATTGAGAGGAGAAAAAATGACCCCTTACTTAATCATTCATACAGAAGTCAGACGCTTACTTCTTTTTTTACAACACAATAAATACACTTTAATACATATAAACACACTTACAATGCTGACATCATTTAATAGCAATAATCATTTACACTTTTTATCGCTTTTTATTGACCAATCTATCTGAACTACCCTTGGATCACGTTCATAAATAAAATCTTATAATTTATCAATCAATTGCTCTGAATTTAAGGCACAGACTAAGATCTAACGTATTAAAAGCAAGATAAATTATTTTTTCACAGTTTGATCAAGAAAAGATAACAAAGGATTAAAAAAATTATTAATATTTAACAAACCAATAAATTTTTGGTGAATATTCAATTGAGCTCATGAAACAACTTAAAAAGGTTCTTCTAAAATATTAAAATTATCTGAAAGGCATATAAAGGCATCAAAGTTATACATCATTCTTGCAATATATTCATATATAGAAGACACCTGTAACTCATCACCGACTATCTTTCTAAAGAAATTATTATAGTTAAAGGTATAAGAACAACACCAAATACTTGACTATCTCTTAAATATACTGCTGTCAACACACATCTCATTAACCCTAAGTTACCTTCTCCATAAATCAAATAAATCTTCTTTTCAGTTAAAACTTAACTCAGATTATTAACACTGTTTAAAAAATCTTTGTATTTTCTTGGACTTGTTTCACAAAAGACACAAATATTTCAAATTTAATAGAATGATATTTTTTTATTTCTGACTAAACTTGACTCTGCAAATAAAAAATAATAATGCATATTTATAAATAAAAGAATAATCACTGTACAAGTGAAAATAAATAAAATAATTTATATAGTAAAAGATAAAATAATAATGACATATATATAGGTAGACTAACTATTAACAAATAATAAAATAACAAAATCAAAACAGTGATAATAAATACATATATACAGTAACTAAGCTGATGTCTTCCTCTAAAAATGGCTTGAATATTTTTATGAATCAGAGATGGACTTTTCTTCTGATTTTCTTAGAAATTGAAAATAAGATCATTTACAATGAGATTTTTGATACTATAGCACTCATACTCATTTTAGAATAGTTTTTATAATTTTAAAAGCTCGTGTTAGACTAATCCACAAGAATGCGTCTCAAGAGTCAATAGAATATTATCTAAGGATTCCTTACTCAGTTCATTCTTAATGAATTAGATTTTTTCCTCATAATTATTAGAAAGATATCTCAAAGAGCAATATCGCTTATTACACTTTTATCTTATACACCTATGACAAACTTGTTATGACAAACTTGTAATCTTTTTGCTCGTCGTTTCTCAGAGTAAGAACTCTTACTTAAATCAGGTATGTGAGTAACTAAGAGTTAGAAGATTATCTATCTAATCAAATTTTTACTTTAATTCTTATGTCTTGAGGGATGCCATATTTTATAAGTATCCTTAATGTGGTCACTCTAATTTTATACATTTTTATTAAACTATTTACAAGAAACGCAGGAAATCGATTATGTAATTTTAGCAAAACTTCATTCACATTTAGCTATATCAAACTGAAATTTGACAAATTATCGTTATTAGCAACTTATCCAAGAGCAACAAAATTATCCTACAATATAAACAAATGATTATTAATATAATTTTTAATAGTTAAAATTCTTTCAACTTAATTTTACAAATGAAAAAAATAATTATATATTTTTATAGTAGAAAAAAAAGATAAAATAATAGGAATATCTATGGAGACTAACTCAGCAAAAGTTAAAAAGAAAATAGTAAACACCCACATTATTGACAAGTTTGTCAAAATTATTCTAATGATTAATTTAAAAACATAGATACATCACTATTAAAATTTAGCGCTTTGAGCTAAGATACAAACTTATCAAATAATTTTGATAGAATAATTTGAAAATTAAATCTCATATCATTATTACAAATTCGACACCTCGACCTTTGTTTATAAAGCATAGATAAAATTTACAGAGGACAAAATCAGATTATGACTGTTACCTCCTTTTTACTTTTCTTTTCAAAGAAAAAGAAATAAAGAAAAATAAGTCGATTTTGGGCTCGATGGTATCCAAGAAAAAATCTCAAACTCTCTTATGTCATATAATAAAGGTGAGTAAAATTAAAATATATCATAGCATATACTATAGAATAAAAATAACTAAATTTAAAATTCAATGTGTCTTATGGCACACGACAAGATTAACTGAAATTAAAAATTGTCATGTCTTATATTACACGATGAGGATGACTAAAATTAAAAATTATCGTGTCTTATTTCATATAAAAAAGATGATTGAAATTGAAAATCATCGTACTTATGCCACACGACGAGGATGACTAAAATTAAAAATTATCATATCTTATACCACATGACGAGAATGAGTGAAATTAAAAATTATTGTGTCTTATGACATATAATGAGGTTAACTAAAATTGAAATTTATCATGTCTTATGCCACATGACAAAAATTACTAAGATTAAAAATTGTCGTGTCTTATTTTTTTGTATGCCTTATAGAAAGCATCTGATTTTTTAAATTTAGATCTTTTCTTGTATTGACTAAATTCTTCTTATTCTCATATGTCAAGTATGTTAAATTTGTATTCTTTGAATTTTACTGCTAAAATTTTACCTCTTTAATATCCTTTAGTATGACATTAATAGTTAAACCTTTCATTGAGTCCATTAATATTTTTTATTCATTATGACATAGAATCAAATCTCTATTATAAGAGACATATTTTGGTAACTTAAACATATCAATAATGTTATATTCATCATCCGATGCCTCTTTTGTGAGCATTTAATCCTTTGAATATATTATCTCAGTGGACTTTGAAAAAGTTTTACTAATGTAAGGAATTTTTATATGCTCATCTGTAGGATCATGACCTCGTAATTTTGCCAAGCGTTTTCCCTTCTTTTTAATCATAATATATTTCTTATCTCAATGTGTAGGGTAATACTCTAAACCAAAACCTTTATTGTCTCCTGATAGTTTTAATTGACTCATGATATTATGAGAAAATGCGTCCAGTTGCTCTAGTACTATCTTTGCTACTACCTTAGTTGGTATTGATAGTTTTGCCTTTTTTATCACAGATCCTTCAGCCATATATGTTGCGTTAACTAGCTCAAGAGACTAATAATGTGAGTCATTATATTTATATTTACATTGATGTATGAAATAGTTACACTATTCTTTAATACATGAGCTTCTTCTTTATTTATAGTAATTAGATAATTATTGGCTATGAATTTTACTTTTTGATGAAAAATCGAAAGAACTGCACTTACTGTATGGATCCATAGCCTTCCAAGCAACATATTAAAAGCTGTTTCAATATTTATCACATAAAAATTAACATTGAAAGTAGTTATTTTCAACGTAATTAATAGCTTAATTTGACTATCCACCTCCTTTTTAGTGCTGTCAAATGCACAAATATTAGTACAATAGGCTTTGATATAAGAATGATCAATAAAAAACTGATTGAGAATAAATTGTGGGATAACATTTTTGATAGATTCATTATCAATGAGCACTCTTAGAACTTTCATATCTTTATATTGAACAGTGACATCTAGAGCCATCACATGCCCTCGTCCTTTTGGAGGAATTTCATCATCTGAAAAATTATTGAAATTAAAAGATATAATAGCACTTATTATATTAGTTAATTTTTCAGTATTAATGTCCTTTGAAATATGAGCCTCATTAAGGACATTGAGTAATGCCAATTGTCATAACCCAATTTTGTCCTCTGTAAATTTTATTCATGATCGAGGTGCCAAATTCGTGATAATGACGTGAGGCTTAATTTTCAAATCATTCTGCCAAAATTATTTGATAAGTTTGCTTCTTGGCTCAAGGCGCCGAATTTTGATAGCGATGTGTCTATATTTTCAAACTAACCATTAGGGTAATTTTGACAAA
>JAWDEX010000005.1:4110723-4155584 GCA_035221805.1 Trichilia hirta | reverse complement strand
GAGTTAGCAAGTGTAGCACCAGCAAGTTCTAGCTGTCCCAGTTGACCAGCAAACATTACAGAAACTAAAGGGATTGCGTAATAGAAAACATTGGTAAGAATCATTGGCAGGGAAAACAAGACTTGATTCTTGGCCTCTTCAACGTCCAAAACTTTCTGCCACCTGGTTTCTTCTTCTCCCAGATTATCATTATCACCAGGTTCTAAAAATGGAAACTTCGGATTATCAAAACTTGGGTTTGCTTACATCTCTTCTTGTATCTTCTTCTCCAATGATTCCTATTCCGAATGCTGCCATTGTTTTTCTTTTCCCCAAATTTCTTACAATTCGATGCAAGCAGATATGAAGCGTTACGGCCTGCAAAGAATGACATTCAATGAATGTCCAATTCTAGTCAGTTTTAATGAATATTGACGGAGAGCACTGACCAACGTGGATATAAAATCAGCCATAAATTACATTGATGCTTTTTTTGGTGAAATAATAAAATAAAAATAAAATCCGAATTGTCATTTCATGTGAGTCCTTATATAATACTTTTGTTAAAACCCCACGTGATATAAAATAAGCCAAAACTTATATAGGTCCTTACATTTGCTAAAATATTAAAATAAATCAAAATCCGGATTGTTATTTTACATGGGTTTTTATTATCCCTCTGTCAAAAAAATTGTTTTACATACAATTATAGCTTACATTTAAAAAAATCTAAATAAAATTTTGAAAGTTCTATTTATTCCACTTTAATTTAAATTATTTAAGTTAATTTCACTTTAATTTTATGATTAAATTTGGTTAAAGCAGAATAAAAACACGGGTAATATACTAAGATTTTCAAATTTTATTCCAAGTGATAATCTATTTTTTACCGATTCTATTATAAATTTATAATTTTTAAAATAATTAGTCATTTTATCTCCCTATTTAATTCTTAAATTAATAAAAGCCATCACATTAGAATATTGAGAAACTTATTATTAGTATATCTACTGTAAAATTTTTCAAAATTTCACTAAAGTATAAATAAATAAATTAATGAAAAAAATAAAAGCATATAAATACTCAAAGTTTAAAGTATTAAATTTAGTAATTCTAATAATTTACAAAAATACTTATTTAAAATGTTAATTTATTAAAAATAAGTCTATTTGTACAATATGAAAGTTGACGGCTTTCTGCGACGGATTGAAAAGAAAATAGATGGCATCTACAACAACAAGACAACATTTGTAAGAATGACGGGCAGTAAGTCAAGGGAAAATTTGACTTTGATTCTAACCTTCTTCCACCGCCATCCTTCTTTTTAGAAATGCAATTATCAGTAAGAAAAATAGATATGCATTTATTTGTAAGAATGCTGGGTTGTAAGTTAAGTGAAATTTGACTTTGACTCCGAACCTACCGCCATCCTTCCTTTTAGATATGCCATTATTTGTAAAAGATAGATTTATCATTTTTATTACTGTCAACATCAAAAATTAATATTACAATGATACCCGAGGTTCATGCACGAAATATGCTTCTTAAATTTAACATTTAATGTTAAAATTTTATTTATAAATTATAAATAAGAAAATTAAATTTTTTAACAATTAAAAATATATAATAAATATTCCTTACATTTAACATAGATTACAAATTTTAAAAGCATTTTTTTTTTATAATTATTTTTATTCAAAATCTGTGATTCCTTTATTAAGTGTATTTTATTTGTATTATAGAATGCTCATTTTTTTTAAATCTATTGTTCAAAATTATAAGCATTTTTCTTAAAATGTTTTTTTTTTAACTTTCGTCCAGGATGATATAAAATTCTAATTACACCATGATTTATAAAAAAAAATATGTTTTTTAATATTATTTATATATAAATAAAAAAATATAAATCCTTAAAATTTAGCATATTAAATTGATTACTTCACATAGTTTTCAAAAATGCAAATATAAAGTCCTATTCGGTGTTATATAACTTAAAAAATAATCAAATAATTTCATGAAATCAAAGAGGTTCACTACAATCCAGGCTTTTATGCCAATCCATTTTTAATTTTACCTAATAAAGGAAAATAATTTGATTAGTGTTAATATATATTTTTTTAAATATTTGCAAAACTCTAATAAAATATGCTATTTTTTTTTTTCTTAAATCCTCGCATGAATGATTTTTGTCCGAATCAATCGCATCTTCTATGATCAGCAAGAGGAAATGAAATAATTTTATCAATTAAATATCAAACGTTTTTTGAAAGAGAGGGGAGGTATAATCAAAACTTTGGTGAGGCTCTTTTCAAATCACAACATTGCCCAAATGTCGGTGGAATCGTCATAAGATATTCTACTAGCCCAATTATTCCGCTTGGATCAGTGGTTATTTACTTTACGGCCCGTATAACATAAAGAATTACATTATCAATAATACTAAAAATACCAACCATTTATACAAAGTTACGTATACAAATTGAAATAATATAAAAGTATTAGGTCCTACCTAATTCATATTATTTATTATTATTAATTGTATTAATTTTGTATTTTTATTAACTAATCATATCATGCAACATCAATTTATACACTTAAATTCGTATAAAGAGTTTGTTTTCCTATTCCTATTATTATGTTATTGTTGGTTCATGGTTCAAATATTTAATCCATAAAGATTGATCTCATATTTATCTCAAATTATAATATTAACATAAATAATTACTTAACTTAATTTGAAGATTTTATTATGAAAAATCACTTGAAAAAAGCTTAGTATTATAATCTAATGAAAGAACGCAAATTACGCTCAATTATGTAGCATGTGAATGGTTCATAACATAATAGAAAACGTAATAAGGAAAAAGGAAAAGAAAAGAAAGTTAATATATCACGTGGCACATGGCACATGCAATTGCAATCCATGGAAAATTATTACACACTGTCTAGCATGTGAATATTCTTGTCGTGGCAAATCCACTAGTGGTCCAAGTCTCTTGAGTGTTGCCATCTAAAAGTAAATAAAATAAAATGATCAGGAAATTGTGAGGACCACAAAAGGAAAAAATAGTATCATTTCTTCTTGTTGAATCTTTGAAGTTTCATGGGCAACTATAAAGATTATAACATTCGCGAATGAATGAGGACCAAACACTCGTTATTCGATTATCTAGTATGCATTTATTACCATACACATACATAAATTATAAATATAAAAAGATGAAAATATTTAATAGCATATGGTACATATACTATGAGTGAAACATATAGTACCCTTTTTTCATTTTATGTGTATACAAATAAAATATTTTCTATATATTGATTTGAGCAAGTTTTAAATCTTAGATCTTACATATTTTTTACTATATTTAAAAATTTTATAAATTAAAATTAATGGAATACACTTCTAAAATAATGGTTGATAATGCTTATAATAAAATAAATATTCAAATAGAACACATTTTATGAGGTAACTGCATACATGACATAATTTTATATGTCATGTAATTAGAATTGATGCAATAAAATACTAAGTATTACATCATAGTGTTATTTATAAACAGGAAAAAAAAAAAAAGAAAAAAGAAAGAGAGAGAGAGAGAGAGATCACCATTTAAATAATAATAATAATAATAATAATAATAATAATAATAATAATAATTATTATTATTATTATTTAAATAGTGTTATTTGACAAAATAGATATCAATCGATTTTAATTTAGTTTAAAAATAAAACCAAATAGAATACCAATCTGTTTATAATTAAAAATTAATTAAACTATTCGGTTTTATTTTTTATTTAAAGCATACTTTTATATATTTTTATTTTTCTTAAAACCTTTTTAGCAAACTAAATATGAATCAAAGCAATTGGTTCTCAAAAAATAGAATCCAACAATTTAGTTTGATATCATTAGATTGGTTCCATTTAAAAAATTTTACAAAACCTCTGTTCTTATATGTATACGAGTGAAATTCATCTTCCGAAAAATTTTTAAGGTTCGTTTCTAAAATTTTTTAAAATTAGCGAATTTATTTTTAATTCAATTTAATTTAAAGAAGGTTGACAAAGTTTATATTATATTATTAAAATATTATTTTAATTTATTCTTAATTGTATAAAAATAAAAAAAAAAAAAGTAATTTGTTAATATGATTTTCAATTCAATAACAATCATTAACAACAACAATAATAATAATAATAAAAAAGGACAACCGAACTACAATCAAAGACTTGCTTAATCTAAAATCTAAGCAAATTACGGATGGAAGACAAATTGTGATGATGAATTAAGCGTACAATAATTAGGTGGTAAATTTAAGTTGTTGGTAGGTCACATTGTCGTTACCAAATTAATTACAATTCCATGTGTCTCCTTTATTCTCAACCATATTTATTTGCTTGTTCATTTTGCTTCGAAGAGGAGAAAAACAACTAACAAATATGATTATAGTCAAATTAAAGGGTTTATTAGTGTTTAAAAAGAAAAGGGTTTTACTGAAATAAATTTTTTAATCAATCTAATTATAAATTAGAAAAAAAAATTTAGGTTGAATAATCTTAAGAGAACGGTTAGCAATAACATGCCATTCTCTATAATTTATACTCTCTTTCATTATAACTATCATTAACTATGATTGATTAATTTAAAAGAATACAAACATACCACAAAACTATTGAATAGGTGTATAAATGACTTGGTATTTTTGATTCGCATAAATTTTTTCTGTCGGAATAATTTGAATTTTTATATTAAGAATAATTTTTTTTTGCTAAATAATGCTTTATTTATATATTTTGTTAAAAAGACAAATATATTTATTGAGTATAAATTGATTATTATTCAAACTCCTTCCACAAGTTTAATTTGTAATAAGTAATATTAATTTGTAAAGAATTTTATTAACGAGTATGCTTAAGAGTTTTATATTTACTATTTATAGTTTTTAATATAATAATAATTAGTATTTTTACGAATTTCAATATTTTAAAAATTTTAACTTATTAAATATAAAAACTTTAACAAGTTAAAACTCATTTATAAAATATTATGGTGTTTTTAATTTTGGTTTTAAAATTATAATCTTAAAAATTTGATTAATTTTTGATTTAGCACAGTCAAGATTGAAAAAATTGATAATTTTTCTATTTTTTTAAAATTAAAGTTTTATGTGATATTATATTATAATGACTTTTAAAATACATTTATTTTGAAATAGTCAATGCAAAAATATAAAGGTCTTACTCTAAAACTTTGTATTTTTCAAAGACGGTAGAAAAATGATTGATTGCTTTTAAGTTTTTATGTTATAAATTTTGTGAAAAAGATTGTTTTATAAAATATATTTATGAAAACACATGCCAAACGCGGTTTATAAAAAAATTTCTGTTAAAAATAACAATTATTTTTAAGAATAATATCAATTACTTGAATTGTTATAGAACAAACAGTACGATACATTTCAAAATATAGTTTTTAATTTAAAACTATTTAAGAGTTAATATGGTATTGATGCGACTTTAAATAATCATAATAAATTTTATATTTAAAAAAATTATTAAAAATATTTTGATAGAAAATAGTAATTGGAATGTTATCTTTTAAAATATAATTCAAAAGCATTAATTAATAATTTAAAACCTATTTAAAAATTATAAATACATAAAATAATATCATATGACTTTATAAATATTTTTTCATTACGTTTATAAAAAAATTCTCTCTTTTTTAGTTGATAATAATTATTTTTTAATTATGAACATTTTCAAACGGATCATTTTTTTCTTTTGTCGTTTTGGCATTGTGTAGATGTCAAAAAATCAATGGAACCAATGGTATTTTGGTAAATAAACGCCTGCAATTTTCAAAAATTTTAAATTTTTCTACCAATTAAATTCAAACACAACTGCATTCAGTACAGTCCAAATGTCACAATCGAAAAGGACTAAAAAGGGAGGGAAATAATAAGAGCCGTCCGATCTCGCAACCCGACCCTTGTCCTCCCTTATTTATTCCCCCATTTCTACAACTTCCTCTCCCACAGGTATACCGTCGATCTCGATTTGAGGCTTCATCTGCCAAATCTACTAAACAATCATCGGTAAGTCGCTTAATTTTGTTGAATTCTCCTGGCCATTTTGTATTAGTTTCACTGAAATGATCAGATCTACGCTGTGAATGTTAAGCATTTTGTGTTTGATTTCTATTTTAGTTTTAAAGAACATTCTGAAAATGAGAGAAATCCTTCACGTACAAGGTGGACAATGCGGTAACCAGATCGGATCGAAGTTCTGGGAAGTGATTTGCGAGGAGCACGGGATCGATCCAACAGGACGATACAAAGGAAACTCAGATCTTCAACTTGAACGCGTCAATGTCTATTACAATGAAGCTTCTTGTGGAAGATTCGTCCCTCGTGCCGTGCTCATGGATTTGGAGCCTGGTACCATGGACAGCGTCAGGACTGGGCCTTACGGTCAGATATTCAGGCCAGATAACTTTGTGTTTGGTCAGTCCGGTGCTGGAAATAATTGGGCTAAAGGACATTATACAGAGGGTGCTGAATTGATCGACGCTGTTCTCGACGTCGTTAGGAAGGAAGCTGAGAACTGTGATTGTCTTCAAGGTAAATTAATAATACTGAAAAGTAGTTTTAGTATAATTTTATCGTAGAGTTATGTTTCAATTCAATTTTATACAAATTTTAATTTGAGGTTTTCTTATGTTTGAACTCAATTTTGTTTCATTATTTGGATTAGGTTTCCAAGTATGCCATTCATTGGGCGGAGGAACTGGTTCTGGAATGGGAACTTTGTTGATCTCTAAAATCAGAGAAGAGTATCCTGATAGAATGATGCTTACTTTCTCTGTGTTCCCATCACCCAAGGTTTCGGATACAGTTGTGGAGCCATACAATGCCACTCTTTCTGTTCATCAGTTGGTTGAGAATGCTGATGAATGCATGGTCCTTGACAATGAGGCCTTGTATGATATCTGCTTCCGGACCCTCAAGTTAACTACACCTAGCTGTGAGTCTTATTTCTATTAATTTACCTTTATCAAACTCATGTCTTGCTTTTTATTCTTTGCTTATATCATTTGCTTGATGATGTGATTCTAGATACGAATGATTAGATCTTCAAGTTATGTTACTGTTCTGTTTAGTGTTGCATCTATTTCCGGGAGCGGCCAATTTTTCTTAGTGAATTGCCTGCTTGGACTGCTAAATTGATCTTTCATCTTGTAGGAGATGGTTTTACCACATCCTATTGTGTACTAGTATCCACAGGAAGAAGATACGAAGTAGATAAATAATTATTCAAAACTGTGTTGTACTTACATTGAGATCTTGCTGGTTTTGTGGACTATCTGACGCTGAATTATTGACATCATTAATATGTTTGAATGGTTGCGGTGTAGGATCCTAATTGTTAGATCAGTCAAAATTTTATTTGTCCTGTGTAGTTTGTAGGGGTCAAGTATTTTTACTAAGCTTGGTAGAGTTGGAGCTCTTATTGCCAACTTTTCTGTTGCTTGGCATTTTGTATAGGCTAAATTCCCTTTACATATTTCAGTAAATTACATCCATGTGTTTCTCTTTGTTGAAAATGAACCTTTTATGGAAATTAATTTTTATCTGCTTGATGACACTCATGTACCCTCTATGTTATTAATTATATGGTCATTTTATATAATTACTGAACAAGTTTACCATTAATGTATTTTGCCCATGTGACTTTTTATAATTTCATTAGTCTACAATTTTTATTTAGTGCATGTGTGATGATTGACAGATCAGTCTGCTGTATCTTTGATTTCAGTTTGTTGTGATTGATACGTGATAATTTTTATCCTTAATGACATTGCTTCTGTTTCCAACCGATAAGCTTGTTAAATTCTCTTTATTTATTTTTATTTTTTTTTTTAATCGTTGTGACAGTTGGTGATCTGAACCATCTGATCTCTGCAACCATGAGTGGTGTCACATGCTGCCTTAGGTTTCCCGGTCAGCTTAACTCTGACCTACGCAAGCTGGCAGTGAACCTCATCCCCTTCCCTCGCCTGCACTTCTTTATGGTTGGATTTGCTCCTCTCACCTCACGTGGGTCTCAGCAGTACCGTGCTCTGACTGTTCCAGAGTTGACTCAGCAGATGTGGGATGCTAAAAATATGATGTGCGCTGCTGACCCTCGCCATGGTCGCTACCTTACTGCCTCAGCCATGTTCAGGGGCAAGATGAGTACCAAAGAAGTTGATGAACAAATGATTAATGTTCAGAACAAAAACTCTTCATACTTTGTTGAGTGGATTCCAAACAACGTCAAATCGAGTGTCTGTGATATTCCTCCTAGGGGACTCTCTATGGCATCGACCTTCATTGGCAACTCAACCTCAATTCAGGAGATGTTTAGGCGGGTGAGTGAGCAATTCACAGCTATGTTCAGGAGAAAGGCCTTCTTGCACTGGTACACTGGTGAAGGCATGGATGAAATGGAGTTCACTGAGGCTGAAAGTAACATGAATGACCTTGTCTCTGAATATCAGCAGTATCAGGATGCCACAGCTGACGAGGAGCTTGAGTATGAGGATGAGGATGAGGAAGAGGAAGGTTACAATGATGTGTAAAATAATTTGAAAGGTCTTGATGCCTAAGCTGCTGCTGAGCAAGGGTAAAGTTTTCAAGTTCTTATCTCTCAGGCGATCTATTGCTATATAATAGTATCGATAGTGAGTTGGAAAATGTCAATTTTCTCTTGCATTTTAATTAGTTTAGTTATATTATTAGTGCTTGGAATTGGGAGATGTTGAATATTGTTTGCATGCATGTTTGTTTAAATTCTATCATTGGTATTCTATCCATTTCTATGATGTAGCAATAATACGTGAAGGCAGTGTTATAATTTGAGCTGTGATCCTGCTACATATTGCCTACCTTACTGTTCCTAATTTCGTTTTGCCTTGCAATGAATGATGAATTCTCTAGGATGCAGTTTTCTGGTATTTTGTATTATAACATTTATTTTATAATCGAACCCTTCGTGAACTATATTTACAAAAGGTCAAAAACATGTGATGATTCGTTTTACATGTTTTTATTTTCATCAACTTAATGCTTACGAGTTTTCCATATTTCCGTTTTGAAAAGCAAAATAAGATTAATAAACATTGTTATAATAACTTACGTAAAATGATATCAAACCACCCCTTTAGTTTCTCATTAATCAAATCCAACAATAAATTTGCGTAGTCATACTATACCAGGTAATAACTTCTATTTTTCACTTTTTAACCTAACCATTCACGGGGATTTTCTACTTAGAGCACTCTGCAGAAACGTCTTTAAACCAAAACAATCTTGAAAATTTAACCATTATACTAGTAGAAATATGCAATATAATTGTCAAAGAACACTACCAAAAAGCCAGGATTAGGATTTCATAATTTTACAATTTTAATTCATTAATTCATTATGAAGTAATGAACAGATTACAAAGTAATAAACATATGAACTGTGCATGATTGAAGATTCTCCGAACAAGTAGTTAAACCTTACTTCTTAATGCACAAAAATGAGAGATTATCTCCAGAAGGAATCAAATGATCATATAAAATGGTCAAGAACATATTTGCCCACTTCCTTGTATCACTTGTTGGTGGGATTTTGTTTGTCCTTGATTTTCGACAACTCATTCTCCTAGTTAGTTGATATATCTCCACTTTTGCCTTTTGAAACCCCTCATTAGTAATGCGAAGAAACACAAGCTATTGCAAACTGACATCAGCCCTCCGAAATGAACCATTTCTATCGTTTCATTTTGGTTTTCCCTCTAGTTGAAAGCTAAATCTTCATACACCTTGGCATCCTTAGTCCATCTCTTTACAATTAGGTTATCAGGTTTTTTGTCTAGGTGCACAGCTTTCGTAACAGAAAAAGAATGATTACACAGTATCCCAACGGTCTCAAATCCCATACATGAACATTATATGTGTTGGCTGTTGGGCCAATAAACCACGGTCCATCTCATGTGGGGATTCCTAATTAGTCAATGCATACACGCGCTTATCTAGGACATTGGCACAACCAGAATTGATCAATAATATCTCATCTTGAATCTCATTCTGAATCATGGAAAAGACATTTTGGATGTAAATTTTCATAACATGTTTCTCCAAATGTTGGAGGTGGGAACTAAGAACCAGTTTGGAGCTACTCAACTCAAAGTCATCCTTTGCTTCATTGTACAGTATACCAGACATTAACCTATCAGCTTCCAGGACAAACTCAAATATCTGCATCTGAGACTGCAATAGGTACTTCAAGTGTGCATTTAGGCTCTCAAAATGTTCTGTCATGCATCCCAGCAAAAAAATGCCCTGCTAAGAAAGATTCCACCTATAGGTTGCATTTTTCATAAATTTTCCTAACCCAATCATTGTCCAGCAAACCCAACTTTTACACCAAAGTCATCCACTGTTCTTCAAACTTTTTGGGGTGTCAGATGGTTCAAAATGAAATCCCTAATTGCCTGCAAGAAGTGCACAGCCAGCATATTTGCTAGAGCATCTCTCTCAACTTACTGCCAGCATAATCAATAAGTCGCATTAGGTAGAGTTTTCTTAATTGCCTTGCAAAGAGCCTCATGACCATCAGTTACTATTGACAATGGCTTCTTGTTGTTCATAGCACACAAGAAGGTGTCTAGTAGCCAGGTGTATGTGTCCTCTGTCTCATGTGAAAGCAATGCAAAACCAAACACAGTTGTCCTATGGTGGTTATTATGTAACAAGTGATTTGCAGTATGCAGTAGACTTGTATGTGAAATCAAATGCCAAAACATCTCCAAAGTAAATGTAATAAAAATGTGACACAGTCTGTCCAAAACAAGTTTCCTATGCTATTATCCTTGTCCAATGTATACTTATAGAAAAACTAGGATCCATTTGTGCCTTGCCGCATAAGTAGGCAATAGCTGGTTCTGCTTCAGCATCTGTTATATTTGAGGAACAACCAACATCAATTTCATTTTGTAAGTCTTTCCCAGTAACTTCAACAATAGCAAAACCTCCTGCTTTGTCATCCGTATAATCCATAGCAAGACACCTTTCAACACCAACTCCGTGCATCTCTGAATCTTGGACAATACAGTTAGATCGACGGAATATTGAGAATAACAATTCGTTAGTGTTCTGTCACAAACTCCTTAACAACCCACTTCGATGTTTCCTGATGGTAATTAACACGGAAAACTGCATCACCCTACGCATGTCAATTTTCTGGGTTCCCAAATACAATCTGTCTTTCCGTAAGCTTCTTTGCATGATAGCACTGCTTTGAACAAACCCAACTTCTTGCAGTAATTGAATCATTCTTGTTGTGGCGTATTTCATCCTTCCTAACACTAAAGCCAACAATGTTGAATATGCGTAGTAGAACAGCTCGGGCATCCTTAGTAGAATCAAACTTCTGGCCAATCATGTCAACCGTGGTCAAGTCCTTCAACCTACTGAGGTCATTACACTGCAGAATTGACAAACCATCTGCAGGAATATGGATGTCAAATGAAGGCACACTGCTGTGTGATGTTTGGAAATCATGTTCAGTGCATACAGAAGTTCTAACAAAAGTGTCTGAGTCATGGATTGAACTGTCATCCCCAGAACCTTCGAGAACATTACTAGTACTGCTATTGGCATTGATTCCATTTGATGTCACAGACAAAGTGCCAGCACGTTCGAGCTTGGCATTCAATTGGACTTCAACTCTGGCTTCTTCTAGAAAACTTATCTAATTGGCTACAATAATAGGGAGGTGGCAATTATAGTACAATTCAACAACCCAATAAAGTAAACCAAACGACAGAACGAACATAACAAAAATATATACCAGAAGGTGCGAAATTTTTGTTTAACACAAAGCAATTCATTTCTTTTAAGGCCACGTCAAATTTGAATCAGACAAAACAATACTATTGACAAGTTCATAAAACAAACATAAAATAACTAATAATAACTCTAATAATGAACAAATGCGGCCAATGGGATTAACAAATTTGAACTTAAAAATCAAATAACTTGAAACTGATTTCAAACCCCAGCAAGCAAAAGTGCAAGTTTAATTCTCCAAAATGCAAATTAACAAAACAAATTTCATGGTGTAAGAGAGAAATTACCTTAAATGGCACTGTCTCACACTCGTATTTGAGAAAATCGTAACAGAAGCGGAGAATAACGCACAAACCCTCTTGACAGCTCATCCTAAAACAGACGAGTTTGAATTAACTGGACGGAAACGACATCGTTCATTACTCCCTCGCCAGTGCGAACCAAGTTTAGGTAAAATTCACTTATACCCCTTAACTTTTTCCAAAACACATATAAGGATAAGCTTTTGGAAAATACGATGACTTACACTTGCACTTGCGCGGATTTTTTTTTAATATATATAACCTTAAAAATTATTCTAAAAATAATTATGATAAAATTCTTAAATGATTTGTGTAATTATATTATTATAAACAAGCTCCGAGCTTCACTCTCTTAATTCCAAGTGGTACTTATATTTTAGACTAATCATTAGTTTCCCTAAAAAGTTTAATTTTAATTATTTATTAATATGAGTTCTTGATTTTGATATAAATAATTAATCGAATATATTTTATATTTCCTGATCACATCGTTCATTAAATATTCTTTTCAATATTCAATAAATCTTTCTATATGTGATTTACATGTCTAGGCCACAATTATTTAAAAAGGTAGCAACTATTATTAAATAAATATTAATATTATTTAAGAGTGTTATTCAGTGGTAATCAAATATTTTAATTAGAGATGATATATTTACATTTTAAAATATACTCTTAATATCTTTTTACTCAACAAATTTATAGTCCTCAATTAAATCTAAATTTATTTTGTAAAAATCATATTAAACTTCTTTTGGTTTATTCTCGAAAAATATTTATTACATTCATTTTTATAAATAAAATATCAAAATTTATTGAATTTCAAAATCAAAATCCGTGAGAATGAAAAAAAAAAAATGTAATGCTTCGAGAAAGTTTAAAATTTGTTTGTCAATAATAATACTATTAAATTATGCCGATAGTAAATTAGATTACGAGTCTTCTTATAATAAATGCACAATCCCAAACAAAATTTCAAATTCTGAATTTGAAATAGTTATAAATGTCTGAATTTAAATGATTTATTTATTTTTGAATCTAAAATCTAAATCTAAATATTAATTTATTTCATTTTTAATAAAAATATTTGAAAAATAATTTTTTTATCTTTATATTTTTATAATTTTAAATGATGTTATTTCTATTTAAGTATTTGTCTATACGCCAATCTTTAACTTTGCAGTGTTAGCAACAAAATATATATTTTTTCTTCTGGTTCATTTACTTTGCAGTGTTGGGGATATTTGAGAATATGGGATTTGTTGCTAACATGGTCAGCATGGTTCTGTATTTCGAGCTTTTGATGCAATTCAACCTATCAACTTCTTCAAATACTCCTACAAGCTTCATGGGTTCAATTTTCCTACTCTCCCTCGTCGGAGGATTCATTTCGGATACGTATTTGAAAAGATTGTACACTCTCTTATTATTTGGATCCCTGGAAATAATTGTAGGTTTCTTTAACCATGTACTACTATATTTGATTTTTTTTTTTTTTTTATCAATAATGCAGACGTTCGTAAAAGAGAATAACCCGTCTGTCTCATTTGTTCATGCAGGGTTCATCACTGGTAACAATACAAGCTTATTCCAAAGACTTGCAGCCTGATCCCTGTGGAAAATCAAGCTGTGTAGAAGGTGGCATAGCATTTATGTTTTATGATCTCTTTGTATATAAGCATTAGGTGCAGGAGGGGTTAAGGGAACTCTTCCAGCACTTGGTGCTGACCAGTTTGATGATTGCAAAGATAAAAAGGAGATGAAATGTCAGCAAGTTATTTTAACTGGTATTTGCTAAGCACAGCATTTGGAGGAATGTTTGGTGTTACAGTAATTGTTTGGGTCAGCATGAAAAAGGAATGGTACTGGGGTTTCTTCATTAGTACTGTCACTGCAATCATCGGATACATTGCAATTACCATGGGAAAACCTTTCTACCGATTCCGGGCACTAGGAAACAGCCCTTTTGTCAAGATTGCTCGGGTAATTTAAGTCTCTCCACAGAAATTAATTTGTATGTTTTTTTTTTTTTGTCATCTAACAAATAATGTTTATGCTGATTGTTTCTTGAGGGTGATTCAGGTTACAGTGGTTGCTATCCGAAATAGAAATTGTCGGTACCAGAAAACCCTGAAGAGTTGTTTGAAATAAATGACAAAGATATGGATGCATCTTCAGGAAAAATTTCACATTCTAACCAATTTAGGTAACACTTTAATTCGTTTTATACTTCTTAACCTAAATGCATTTTCTTAATGGAAATATGCCAATTTTACTCGGCAATTTATTTTTCATTTTGACTCAGGGCATTAGACAAGGCTGCAATTCTTCCAGGAGGCACAACTCTAGAGCCTTGGAAAGTTTGCACAGTGACTCAAGTTGAAGAAATTAAAATACTAACAAGAATGTTGCCAATCCTATTCAGTACAATAATAATGAACACATGCATGGCTCAATTACAAACATTCTCAGTACACCAAGGATACTTCATGGATCCATACATTTTCGTAAAGAAGTTCCCTTCCGCATCAATTCCAGTGATTCCTCTATTTTTCATGGCATTCCTGATACCAATCTACGAATTTTTTGTCATCCCAGTTGCTCGAAAAATCACTGGCTATCCATCGGGAATCACACATTTTCAAAGAGTAGGAGTTGGTCTTGTTCTTTCCATTATTTCTGTGACAGTAGCAGGAATTGAAGTGAAAAGAAGGGATCAGGCAATCAAATAAGTCTATTCTGGCTTTCATTCCAGTATGGAATCTTTGGACTTGCAGATATGTTTACAATGGTTGGATTGATGGAATTCTTCTACAAAGAAGCTCCTTCTGAGATGAAATCACTTTCCAATTCCTTTTCGTGGTTATCCCTATCATTTGGTTACTTTCTGAGCAGTGCTTTTGTGAATATCATCAATTCAGTAACAGCGAAAATTACAGCAAGAAAAAAAGGATGGTTGCATGGAAATAACTTGAATGAGAATAATTTAAATCTCTTTTACTGGTTTCTGGCAATTCTCAGTACTCTCAACTTGGCAAACTGTTTGTATTGGGCTTCATGGTACAGGTACAAGGAAGTTGTAGTTGAATCTGATGAGACTGAAACCAAAGTAGTAAACGACTCGTATACAATGGAGAAATTGTAATTTATATATTGAAAAACAAGTCAGAGAATAATAAGCTGTAGATGCATGATAAGGTTTCTTTGTCCATCGGCTCTATATAATAAATAATAACATAATAGATTGTTGATCCCATGAATTGAAGTTGCAGTAACCTTGGTTAGCATTCAGCTAGTCTTCAGTAATTCTTGACTTCCTACAATAAATAAATTTATATTTATCCCTTAGCTTGTCTATTTTTCATCCCATCTATATCTATTGTGTGAAGTAAGGCAATGTTATCTTCCTTCTCAATTGAAAAAAAGTGGTGACATCTTTTTTGGAATGTTACATTTATTTGTGATTCTGATCAACTTGAAATTACTCTATAGTGAGGCAATTCAAATTTATAATCTGTTCTTATATTATACACAAAAGGTACTTAATTTTCTGTTATATATAATTATTTTGAATTTTTCACCATTACAATTATTTTTTTCTTAAATTAAAAGTCAAAATATTCTGAATAAAAGTCACAATAAGAATAATCCAAATACCCGTGATTTGAAATTATAAACTATACTTCCAATATATTTTTTTAAATGAATGAGAGAGATTTGTTTGTTGGAAAATCAATGTCATATGATATGTTTGGTAAAATACAGACTAATAAAACATTTAAAATTCAAACCATTATAATTTTGGTAATCCATCTATAATAAATCGCCGTCAATTTAGACTTCAGTTATCACTAACAAATAGACTCGATATTTCGTATAGTGCTGCCCAGGAGAATTCGGTGCAAATTCAAATTCATATATTGTTGTTGTTGTTATTATTATCGCAGGTCTTGTACATACGACACCGACACCGACGCCGACACCGACACCGCATTCATTCTTTTCCTTGTGCTCCAACGAAAGCAAATGAATAAAAATGAACTTCTCATGTGATTGCTAGTGAGTAACGACGGGTCAAAATCTTTTGGGTGGTTTACTGACCACTTGACAAAGAATTTTTATAAAATTAAAAAAAGAGATAAAATTTTGAACTTATGAGATTAGAAATTTAAATTTTTTTACAAATATTCTCTATTATAAGAGAAGAGATTTTTGAAATTTTTTAAAAAAGTTAAATTATTTAACATACTTCTATTTTATTTAAAATTTTTAATTTCATTTCTTTTTGAAAATTTGAAAAATTATCTGATAAAATAATTATATTATTTTTTATAAAAATATTTTTTACGACTAAATAAATAATAAATTTTTTTTAAATGACTTTTTTTCTAAAAAAAACTTCACTTAAAAAAAATTAAACTCAACCAACCTTTCGATTTTAATATCCTGAAGAAGATATCTCACTCAAATGTTGTGTGCTATATATGAAAGCAAAAATTCAAAGTTTTGTCCTTATATGTAAATGTCAAAATGCATAAATAATATATTCTAATTATTATATATCCCTGTTATTATTTTTGTTTTGAAAGAATAGAAAATGAAATTGAAGAGGTAGTTTGATTGTTTGCAGAAAGATGATAACACCTGTTAATGAACACAGCTGTTGCCTATTGGGAAAGCAATGGAATCTTAACAAAAACACCTTCGTTTTGGTTTGGCTATTAAAAAAGGAAAAGGGACACACCACAGCACATGGAATAGACTTTAATTCAGGGAAAATAATTTATTAATTAAAATACAAATATAATTTATTATTTCTAAATTTATTAGTTTTTTTTTGTAAATTTAAAAAATATGAAATACCCTTTTTTTTTAATTTTAATGATTAACATTTTCCCAAGTGGCACAATAAGTATAAAATTTGAATTATATATGTGGGTTTATAAAGTAACTAATGATGAATTTACCTTAAAATTAAATGCTAATAACTTATTTTTCAACTATGCAAACTAAATGCTATAACCAAAATAAGAGAAAGAATTAAATGTAGCGATACTTTTGTACGTGGAGTAGCAGTAGCACTTATCTTTTGCTTTTTCTTTTCGGACTTCACTTTATCTTAAGAGTTGATTATCAAATTAGTTCCTATAGGTTGTGAAAATAGCAACTTATCATTGTTACCATAAATTATTCTTTAACAATTTCCAAATACCCATTTTAGTTATATTAATACTATAGAAAAGCAAGCCTACGTTTCCTGTATTCCCAAACAGAGTCGAGTTAAAGCTTTAAAAGTCAACAGTTTCTCTGCATTTCATCAATTTCACGTAATGGAACGGAGAAGAAACACAGTAAATCTTCTCTCACTCTCCCCTCTCTTCTATCTTCTTCTTCTTCTTCTTTTTGTCTTCCTTTCAGGGTCTGCAGTTGAAGCTTACAAGAACTACACAGTTGGTGATTCATTGGGTTGGTATGACAGTCTTGAAAAGCCTGGTGTCGATTATCAGAAATGGGCTCAGAACAAAAACTTCAGCTTGGGAGATTTTCTCAGTAAGAACTTTTATCAATCTTTCTCTTGACTTCATATTTCATGCTTCTGTTTTAAGTTAGCTGCTTTAATTAGTTTTATATGCGAAATTCTATTTTCAGTGAAGTTTGAAATTGTGAATTTTGGGTAAGTTTCCATTAAGAGATTAATATCGTCTAAACCCATATCGAGGAAATTATTGATGTTAAAAGATTTTTTTTCCATTTTTTCTTTTGGAATTCTAAGTTTCTTCATCTTGGTTTAACAAATCAAAAGCTGTTGCTTCTTATTGTGCATCATAAAAATCTTCCCCTGAATACCATAATATAATCCATTGTTCATCATAGAGACCTTCGATCTACCAATATCTACACTAGCTGTTTGATCTGATTCATAAATACATACTCCACTATTGGTTAGAAACACAAATTTGCAAGATTTAACCTTTAGGATATATTTAAAATTGGAGTATAATTATAAATGTGAGTAAGTAAATTAAAATAAAATACAACTATTACAGATGTATTGTTATAATTTGTTTGCTTAACTTGAAAGATTATTGGTTAGGAAAGATAATTAGAAGTTCTATGTGTTTGATGAAAGAGTGGAAGTACGCGGAATTTGTTTGTATTCTTTTGAGATAGCTTTAACAATTAATATGTAGCAGTTAAGGTGGGTTTGGGATTGGGAGCATGTCATGTGATACGAGTGAGACTTGCCCCACAACTACCATATACTTTTTTTTTTTAAATCCTTCCTTTATTGAAGATATATATACACACATTTAATAAAATTAAAAAAAATTATTATATCTCCATGGGACTCTAGATAGAAAACCCCTTAATTTATTAAACAAAATTTAATTTCTAGACTTGTGGTGTATGTTAGAATGTCCATATTATCGTATAGAAATAAACAACAGGAACATCGAACATGCTCCCATTCATTCCCATGTGCTGCTGTTTCATGATCCTGACAAAAATCGCATGTTCCGTACTTTACACCTGGCAATTTATCATTGGTATGTCGGCAAATAAATCCACTTTATCTGCAAGTTGTGCATAGAGTTTCTACCACTTGGCTTCCCATCCATAACTACATACCGTAAATACAACTGTTGCACCGGCTACATTTTCATCACTTCTCATGTTCTAGGCACTCGTGACAAGGAGTGTTGACCATTGGGTTAGATGCAATTTCAAATTATGAGTACGTATTTTAAATATAAAACATTTTAAAATTACCTTAAAAAACATTTTGAAATCCGTTAAAATTTTAATTCTTATGCCAAAATTTAAAAGTTTTGTAACTAGAGTCTTCAAATTTTGTTTGAAAATTTCAGATTTTTTATTAAAAAGATAAATTTTGCATAAATACTCCTAAAAAATATAAAAAAATAATTTAATAATTCTTTTCGTTTAACTTGTTAGTGGGTTTTAAAAATGAAGTTTGTCGATAAATTTTTTTTAAAAAAATTATATTTTCATTTATCCTTGAAGTGGGATGATAAGGATTTACACTCTCATGGGGGGAGATTGAGCAGTAATAATTTTAAAGAATCAATTTAAAATTTAGAGAAAAATGAGGCATAAGTTAATTTAAAAAAATTAAGATGAAGTTTGTGTTTTGTATTTTGAACATTTTGTAGTTCTCTTCCTCAAGCTATTGAGTTAATTTAAAAATTTTTAAAAACTCATATTATCTATTATTCTATTGGCTTCAAGAATCATTTTTTATTTTTTATTTTTATTGTAGTACGTTAATTTTGTTCAGCAACCGATTACGTTAGTTTCCAAAATTCAAGTTATTTTTATTTTATTTTATTTTTAAAAGTTAGTTACTTTCATTTAATCTCATGAATCTATGTTATTTTGTCAATTGCAGTTTTCAACACCGACACGAACCATTCCGTAGTCCAAACATACAATTACACAACTTACAAATTCTGCGACTACGACAATTCCCTCAACGATGACACCAAAGTTTGGTCAGAAGCAAATCCGTCAAACACTGAAACGACTGCAGTCACGGTGCCAGTTCCCTTACTAAAAGAAGGAACGACGTATTTTTTCTCTGGCGACTATGACGGAGAGCAGTGTGAGAACAGCCAACACTTCAAAATTACAGTGAGTCGTGGCAAAGGATTGCCGGAAAGCCTGAAGAGTCCATCGGAACAAGCACCGGCTCCGAACAGTGCTGATTACAACAACGATGAATCAGCTCCAGATATTCTCGTGCCTTCCAATTTCAACAATCCACGTGAAAATCAAACTAGTGACGGCGATGATGATGATAATGTTGAGAAGGAATCTGGGTCTATTTCTTTGTTTACCATGTTTTTGGATAAGAAATTTAGTGGTTTTATGATTTTATTAGGAATTGTTTGTATATTTTGAAGAGTTTGGGGGTTGGACTTTTGTTTAAATAATTATTTTTATTATTTGGGGTTATATTTTTAGATAGTAATTATTTCTCCTTTTACAAAATAAAATGAATAATTGATTGAGAGAATTCTTTTATTATTTATTTGTTTATCAATCCTTTTTTTAAATCTATTTGTGCTATTTAATTTGTTGATGAATATTCTATTTGTTGAGCTTATGAGCGGACCACAAAGCCAAAAAAGAAGAAAAAGAAGATTCAACTTTTTTGATATTGAGAAATTGGTTTTAAAACCACATCTTTTAAATGATTAAATTACGTCAAATATCTTATTTACAATAAAAAAGTTAGATATTAATAAAAATAATAAAAAATTACAAAATATTAATATTATTAAATAATTATTTAGCTTTTTTTTTTTTTTTTTTTTTTCTTTTTCTCTAAGTAATTAATTTAATTTTAGATTTAAAATTTGTTTGTTCTAAATATAAATTTTTGGGTTGTTTTATATATGAATCTATCAAAACTCTCCATAGATTAAGATCAAAAAAAAAAAAAACAGAAAGAAAGAAAGAAAAGAAATTTTGATTCACAAAATAACATGAGGGCAACAAAAATATCCATCACAAATTTAGAATGATCAAAGATCAATAAATTACAGATCATCCAAAACAATAACCGATAAAAAATTTAATTTTTTTGCACAAAGAAACTAACGAACGGATGAGCTTTCTTCACGAATAAATGACGTGCATCTATTAACTTCTTCTATTAGTTCTTTGAAATTGTTCTTTAGCCTTTATCCTTTAAATCTATCCATTTAACAAATATTGTGATTTTATACTAAAACAAACAAATAAGTAAAAAATATCATAAACATCACATATCTTAATTTAAATTGAAGAACATTATAATAAATTGAAATTTAGGTAAAGGCTTACTTTCTCAGTAAATGAAAGAAAAAAATAAAAAAATAAAAAAATCCATCACATTAAAGAGATTGTAGCAGAGAGAAAAAAATGAAAAAAAGTGAGATATTAGAATTTATTTTTTTTTTTCTTTTGCTAGATCGAAGCATAAGTTAGAGCGAAATATTTAAAAAATAAATAAATAAAATAAATTAATAAAAATTTATAAATTTTATTAATATTTTACATGACCTGCACGGCCCAAAGCCACTTCACTGGATGTTAACACTCCATCTCTGGTACTAGTACCTAATCAATGTTAGCAAGCACAGCCAACGTCTAAAATGACAAAGAATACCAAAATTAAGTCATTATTTAAAACTTTTGTATTGTATCCAAAAATTCTTATTTCCAAACACAAAATTGGATGTGGAAATAAAACACAAGCACAAAAAGAAAAAAAATTCAAAACGACAAAGTATATATCCACCAGGACACTTTCATTCTTAACACGCGCGTCACGTATATAGTACGAAAGGACAATCAACACCTTGGCTCCAAGACGAAAAACTCATTGGCTCAGTTTTATGCACTCGTGGTCTTGCGCATGACGCAGTAACAAGGCTTTTCGACTGGCGCCAGACAGTGAACGGACAAGATCTTACTGACGATCGTCCACGTGTATGGTACAGATCATGCTCAACGACCTGTGATGGTGCAGGGCGTCATCTGTCATGCATCCTCTCTCTTCAAATGAAATCCTTTAATCCGATAAAACTACTGCTTTTTCGGCTTCTTAGATCTCACCCGCGATCACTCCGTGCCACTCCGGTCGTTTTTGGTGTCTAGTATTCGCCGGAAGTTTCCTTGATTTCCAATCACAGATCACGCGACCATTAAGTGTTCTTAATTGCAGGTACTTAAAAAATGAGTGCATCTCTCCGTCTCTGTGTCCTTACTCTAAAGTTTTAGGGTTAGGTTACAATCAACTTTGATTGGTTACTTGTCCGCTTGGTTTCTGAGAAAATGAAGGATGAGTAAAGGAAATTTAATTGTGTTGAAAAAATGTGAATCGGAACTGTCTGTTATAATTAGACAGGGGGTTTGGTTAGAGAAAAAGCAGCAGATTTGTTTCATCATATAAATATTGGATTTCAATATCTGTTATTGTTTTCAGTTACTAAATGGTGTTAGTTCATTACTTTACAGTTTTGACTGATAAGATTATAGCATTTGGCAGACGATTTCTGTCTAGCAAGTGGGGAGCTTAAAATTTCCACGAACGATTGTGTTTTCTACTTAGTTACCGTGTTTTGGGTGTTGAGCAATCAAACTCCTTGATGGCATGATATACATTTTGAAGGGTGGGAATATAGCTATTGAATCTAATAGTGAAGCAAAAGGCATAAAAGGAACTTTGAGAGCAGTTGAAAGAAGAAAGGAGCAAAATGGTATGTTTAATATATTTTTGATGTGATTTTTGTTTTGAAGTTAAGGTTTGAGCTCATTTTGGCAATGCGAGAATTTTGATGTTACTATTTAGGGGTTTCTTTTTCTCTTTACTCTGATTATGTACTTCCTGTGCGGTTAGACACAGACACATTGCCAATACCTACTTGAAATCACTTGCTCTGGGCAGGACGGGGTAGTGGAGATTTACAATCTGTGTGGTCTGTGTTTGATACTGCAACTAACCTTCTGCATTTTGGAACAAAGTCAATCAAGCCTTTTCTATTTAATGAGATTTAGTAAAACCTCTCAGGAAAGTTTAGCCTCATTTTATTGAGCTAACATTGCTGCTTTGTAAAATTGTCACTTCCTTCCGTTGGGGCCATTTGGATTTCTGGAGAGCATATAATGTCTGGTCAAACTCTTGGTCCTGCTTGTCAATCCTTGTAGAGGGTAAGCACATGACTCTGTTGTTCTCTGACAATCTCAAAGGAGCACTTAAGAATATATATGGGTCCTGAATTTAGCATAGATAGTTACCATCAAAGTTACTTTGAGCATATCTTACAGTTTGCTTACTGGTAAGAGATACTGATTTATTTGTTTATTTTATTTTATTGTTTTTTTATTAATCGCTTTTAAGCGGTGCTGAGTTACTCTGTTGATCTATGGTTGGTAATTGACGTAGCTTAAAACCAAAGCCTTAAGAGTGAAGATGAAGGAGTATATGTGATGTAACTGAGCGTTAACTTGCTAACCATGAGTTCTTTGTTTTCTTTGCTCAGCTTTTATCATTAACAATTAGAACTTAAACAGTTGTACTGATCGGATAAGTGGACAAGAGAACTTTGATGTTATGTTTGTCACAGTTTAGTTCTTATTACATTTCAATGTGTATTGAGTGTTTCCATTGTTTTCTTTTACAATAACCATAAGGTCAGGCCTTCTCTTTAAATTGATTACGTGAGACATTCTTTCCAGAATCAAGGCTTTTGGACAGCAAAGGGTGCTGAGTGTATAAATGATGGTGAGATGGCTTATGATAATTCATCTCGAATTGATCAAAAGCGGTCTCATCAGTGGTTCATGGATGGTCCTGAGGCTGAGCTTTTCCCCAACAAGAAACAGGCAATAGGAGTTCCAAGCAGCAATCTATTTTCAGGATTGTTAAATCCGAATGTTCATGCATGGGGCCAGGCTTCCAGTTTTCACTCACTCTCTGGCCCTTTCACTGAACGGTTATTTGATTCTCCAACATCCAGGGCAATCAATTTTGATGACCGAAACATTACATCGGTTAACGCAGAAAAAATTGATCCTGGCAGAAAGGCGAGTGATGATTTATTTGGCAATGATTCTTCCTTTGGTCTATCTATGTCACAAACATTGGAAGATCCTAGAGCAGGTCTTAGTTATGGCATCAGAAAAGTAAAGGTCAGCCAGGTCAAAGACTCCGAGAATGTCATGGCAGTATCAATGGGACATGGCTATGATACAGTGAATAACACCACCATATCAATGGCCCAGGCTTACAGTAAGGTTGATGACAGTTCCATATCGATGGGTCTTGCTTACAACAAAGGGGATGGTAGTATTATGTCTATGGGTGATGCCTTTGTTAGGGAGAATAATATTTTTATATCAATGGGGCAAGCTTATAACAAGGGGAACGATAACATACCAATTGGTCAGACTTACAACGAGAATACTGATAGCCTACAAATGGCTCACACATACAGTAAAGGGGACAATAATATTGTCTCTATGGGACAAACCTACAAGGTAGATGAAAATACCATATCAATGGGTCACATTTATAACAAAAAGGATGACGGTACTATATCAATGGCTCACAGCTATGACAAGGATGATAGCAATAATTTGTCCATTGGGCAGTCTTATAATAAGGGGGAGAGTACTATCATATCCTTTGGTGGCTATGATGACGATGATGCAAATCCCTCAGGCACGCAATTGCCTACTTATGGGATGATGACTGGCCAATCTTCTGCATCTTCTGCCAAAACGTCAGAAGGATTAAATCAGAAAGCATTGGTTAAACTAAATGCCAATACACTTGTGTATAGCGAACATGTAAAAGTCCCTGGTGCTGAAAATGATTTAAGAAAGAAAGAGGACCCAAAAACATCAAAAAAGGTCTCTTCAAATAACTTTCCTTCAAATGTCAGAAGTTTGCTATCAACTGGTATGCTGGATGGAGTTCCCGTAAAGTATATTGCCTGGTCACGTGAGGTAAATATCAGTGCTTATTGGTTATCTTTTAGATTAGTTTATTGTTTGGTGACACGTCTTCTCTTCTTATGCATGGTAGAAGGAGCTTCGTGGTGTTATAAAAGGTTCTGGATATCAGTGTAGCTGTCAGTCCTGTAACCACTCAAAGGTAGTTTATTCATTTTCTTTTTGCTAGCGAGGGAAGTTTAGAGTTCAAATCTTGGCTGACCAACTTTATCTTATAGGTTATTAATGCTTATGAATTTGAGCGCCATGCTGGTTGCAAAACGAAACATCCAAATAATCACATTTATTTTGAAAATGGGAAGACTATATATGGGATTGTACAAGAGCTGAGGAGCACGCCTCAGAATATGTTGTTTGAAGTTATTCAGACAATTACTGGTTCCCCCATCAATCAGAAGTGCTTCCGACTTTGGAAAGGTGACTCTTTTTCTTTTGACATTTTGGTATTCCAGGTCTCTGTTAAATTCTCATGGGAAAAAAATTCTTTATATTTATGGCTAAGATATTGTTTTGGCATTCTTATTTTTCAGAGTCCTTCCTAGCTGCGACTCGTGAGCTTCAGCGTATATATGGAAGGGAAGAAGGGAAGCAATTGTCCTAAAGAAACTTTGTCTAAATTGTAAGGTAGGATATCTTGGTTTTGTGCATAGGAGGTTTTTATTTTTTTTTTTGGACAACACCTTGTACTTGTTAATGTTGATTGCATCACAAACTAAATGGCTTGGATGTTTTCTTTTTATTACTAATTTGAGAGTTAGGAATCGTGGTGAAAGTAGGAGATCAAATTTTCACAAAGAATATGACCTTCGTATGTGGTTATTAGTTGACCGCAGTCCATATTCTGTAACTGAATTAAGGGATAAGGATGAAATTGAGATGTTGTCACTTATCATCAGAAAGGAAGTTTTTGTAATTTTTTAATGCATTTTTCATCTTTTTCCTTGATTTCGTACATATTTCTTTGCTGGAGTTACAAACAGAGAATCATGAAAGATCTGCCATAGTTTCTTCATTTTTTTTACTCAGAAAATGCAACAAACGAAGTGTAGAACTTTTATGTATCTGGAAAGTGTATGCTGTATACTCATTTGTGTTATTTAGATTTTCATGGGAAATTTTCTTATAGGTAGTGCTTCCTTGCATAAGAAAACTTGTATGTGACTGTAGTGTCATATGATCTTGGAGGATATATTTTCTCCTAGAGAATATAGCAGCTATGGTGTAGGGTGTGAGGTGTTCATGGAGTATGTTTAGAATATGAATGCTAAGATATAGATTTTTATGACTGTTGTAAAAAGCAGGGATTGACAGAACTGAGAATAAATTGAAGATAATTGAGATGGTTGTCATGAGAGTCTTAGGGATGCACCAATTTAGAAGGAGGTAGTATGGTTAATAAGGTTAGCTATGGGCTAAAGGCCATGTTGGGTCTAAGTAGTGAAAATAGATTAGTTCTAAGATGCTTTATACTACAGAGCGCTGCTGTGTTGCAACCTGAACTATTCTACTGGTGATGCTTAATTACTTGGTTTGCCACTTATTGAACAGAAATAATAAACTGTATTCATTGAGTCATAGAGGAACCTGACACTCGATTGATTAAAACTTAGAAGAAGTAAATTGTTAGTCTATTCACTTGCATTCTAGTTAAACAAAAGTCATCATGGCTGAATTGTGAGTGAATCGTGCAGCTTGAACCAAAAATCCTGGACTGTAGTAGGTTCCCCTTTGCACCGTCATTGTTATTTGATGGTAGCACTTCCTTTGTCACACATCAATTTTCATGACTTCATGACTAAAAGTTTCTTTTCCATTGCTACCTTGGTCTTTTTCTTGTTCACTTGGTGTTATTTGCTCATCAGCTAATGGGGATGCCATCTTGTAATCCTTGCTTTTACCCCAAACAACAAGGTACAGGCCTGCAATTACAATAATGGCACCAATGACCCTGTAAAACATCATCACAGTTAGTTTCTTCATTCTGTAAGGTTTAGATTGTGTTGGTGGTAACAGCTTTATATATACTTGCCTTCCAAGGTACATTTGCTCAGCCAAAATGAAGGAGCTCATGATAGCTACAAGGACCATGCATAGGGGACTAAAAGCTGTCACGAAAACAGGTCCCCTATCTTTCATTACTTTTCCTTGAATGTAGTAAGCTAGTCCTGAGCAGATTATTCCCTACAAGTATGGAAGTTGAATGATCAATTTAGTTAAGAGCCTGTGATATAGGTTGAAGGTCGTGTTGAAATGATCAGTCCATTTTGGTAAGACACAATTTTTAGAAAGCTGAAAACCTTTACCCTTTAATGATCATTGAATCATCATCTATTGAGGAGATCATGTACTTTTTGGATGAAATATGAAGGATTGTTGAATCATCATTTAGAATTCAGGAAATGTCATGAGAAAGTTGGTTTTATTATTTGAGTGAAGGGAAAGATAATGCATGATAGTATAAGGTCTCCGTCTTACAGTTAGAAACTTGAAAAACTGCCATGGCTTCGGGTGGGTATTGAATCTTTCTACAATATAAATCTAAATTACTGTTTAATATTCTTACACTATAGACAGCAGCCATTAATTTGGTGTCCCAGTGTACGGACCAGATGCTTGCTTTGCCTCTTTCCATTACCAGAGCCACTACAGCGCCCTCAACTGTGCCCAAGAAGCATATCCAAACTGTAAGTGAGAGCTCGGCTGGGTATGTTTCTAGTGTGATTGCCTAAAGATGAAATTAAGCAACAATTAGTTGTGCAGAAGACGCACAAACTAAAATTATTTGGAATATTTTGATTCACTTGCCTGAAGAATTATGAAAAAAGCCCAGCTGAAGCAACCAGCCGTGATCATTAGGGCACCGTTGATTGAATTGTGGATTGTTGTTGCACTGCTTCCCTGCTCATGATTTGCTCCTTTTGTCCAGATTAACTCGATGATCGGACCTTTTATAAGGGTCATGATCATAGCCCCTGCAACTGTTGCCAGAGTCCCAAACACCTTAGCTTGGCTCCGAACTGTCTTTAGATTTACCTTCTCAAGCCTGTGCAGAAACAAAACAGTTTTACAGATACAATAAGATCACAGTACATCTAAGAAAAGTTTAGTTAGTCCTTTTTCATTTTTATCATGTTTCTGCTGTGTATTAAGTTACCTAATGATCCAAGCCATTAGAAAAGTGATGGCAGGAAGAATATTGTACATAGCAGCTGCAAATGTCGCTGTTGTGTACTTCATTCCAATATAGTACAAGTTTTGGTCAATAACTGGCCTACAAATACATATCAAAAACATGGTTTCGATTTAAAAAAGTAATGCATATATAAACTCAACAGTATGACTTTTTATCAAGTGATTTATAAAATTACTCTAGCAAGCCGAGCATCGTTAACTTTACGAATATTGTCATAGTCATCTTTGGTCGTATCTTCCTGTTACAGAAAAAATAAATATCATAGCCGTTATCCAAAATTCTTTTATGTTTTCTTTTTGGTATGAATAATAAAATGATGCAAGAGGTAAGTGTACTTGTCTAGTATTGCCGCAAAAGGAGCCATAACAATGGTTGCAATAGCATGTCGATAGACTACGAGGACGTAATTGCTCATCCCTTGGTTCAATGCAGCCTTGCACAGAACATCCATTCCTGCAAGCCCTACTTGCAAGAAAATAACACCAATGAATGGCCTTGCTCTGTTAAAGAAACCATATGTCTGGTTCGTCATCCTGTTAGGAATTAGCTATGACCTGTAAGCCATGAAATTTAAGTAAGAATGAGAATGGCTTATGAAAATTCTCTGCTGCTATTTATACTAGTAGCGTTATGTTGGAATCAGAATATTTTATCAATATTTTCAGAGCCAGACTCCACTCAATGTCTCAAACAAAGCTCCATTATTACTCCAAACAAAAGAAAACACTTGCACCAAACGCATACAAGAGATGTGTTGTCAGCTAAAAATAATTGACCTCTTTTTGAGAAATCTTCTTTGCAATTAGGATCACTTACACGGTGGAGTTACTTTTGCCATTGTCTTTCATTATTTTTAAGAACTTCAAATTAAGTCCACAATAAAGAGATTCCCGTGTAATGCTCAATCCCTTTTTTTCTTTTAGTTTATTTATTATTTTTGTCCGATTTGAGTATGTACTACGTAAAGACTGGAATATATTATAAATGCATTAGTTAAAAATTCGTGCGTTGCATGTATTTTTGTAGTCTAAGGCCGAAATGTGATAGGAATGAAAGCTTAGGAAAGTTGAATGCTTTTTTGAAACGAAAAGAATATGCAGATTTTGCATTATGCAACATTTTTTTTTTGGAAGAAATATAATGTATTGTTAAATAAGAATTTTATCCAGATTGGAAATGATTTGCTTAATTGTTAGTCAGTCTTGTACTATTTATCTAAAGACTTAATTCAAAACATAAGTTGTCAAGACCGTTTGATTGTTGTTTCAAAATTAGGTCAATTTTAGCACAAAGGTGCCAGGAACAAGGATGTGTTTTATTTTGTTATTGTTAATGTATTAGTTAAACTTCTACGAGAGTTGACGTTGTAACTATTATCCCAGAGGTTGGTATAGTGGTTTAATAATCATTCGTGTTTGGTTTCTCAATTGAGTTTAAATTTGAGGGGGATAGAATGAAAATATAATTATAATAAAAATAAAAAATAAATTAACAATTATAATTTCGATCCTGATAGGTTTCTACTGTCATTGTAGGAAAAAAACTACCCACAGATTGATTGCGAAAACTGAAGGCGCATCGCTTGTAACCCTGAGCACTTGCCTCCAGGAAGTGGCCTCCAAACCGATGAATCATGATCAACGATCGTACTGATTTGCGTTCGTACTGTTGCGTGTTGAGTCAAGGGGTCACATCAACTCAGCCACTTTTACAGTTCAGAATTCAATTATGACTCTATTATTGGCCCTGGTCGTCAGCTTTTTGTGGATACAAACCTCTGTCATACGAGTCAAGAAAGAAAAAGAAAGAAGATAAAAAGGGAAATGAAATACTTCTATAAATCAATTAAAAAGCTTAAAAGACATTGGGCACTAAAATTCCCATTGCTTAATTGGTTAACACTTATCTGTATTTGATTGCTTATGCTTAATGTTGATAACACCACTACCCCAATGCCCAATGCCCCGTAATTTATAATTCCATTACGTGAATACTTGTTACGTCCCAGGCCAATCAGAAATTTTGGTGCATGATCGGGAAGATGATGATGATGTTACAATCAGACCCAAGAAGGGAGAGCTGTCCTCAATGGAAGGAGCCACAAGTATGGAAAATGAACGGGCCGCAACTCATTTTGGGGGCATCAAATCATGCGGCTCTGCAAACAATTAGATTTCCTAGACTGCAGAATATGGAATATTGCTTTTTCCTCCGCAGTTCGAATGGAAACCACAGAAGATTCATGTCCTATGAAGAGTTAAAAGAAAGCTTCGTATCAGATAAATTACCAACACGATAAGATGGTTTCCGAATTGTTTTTTCTTTCGTACAAAAATACAGGCTAAAGTTAAAACGGCTCGGATCAGATAAATTACCAACATGAAAAGATGGTTTCCGAATTGTTTTTTCTTTCGAACAAAAATACAGGATTAAAGTTAAGACGGCCAATATGTCCAGTCCACAAAACCACTGGGCTAGCAATAAAAACTTCATCCTTTTACAAAGGCAATCAGTTGACTAATGAAATAAAAGATCAACAATTGTACTAAAAAAGCATGGGCATTACTAATACTGATTATATATGTTCTATTAGTAAGTGCCAAGTCATTTGGCACATCACCTGGATATTTTGTATGCGGATCTTTACTAACACGAGAAACCACTATTTTCCCAACATTCTTGAATTGTCATGACCAAGGCTGTATTTATGCCAATACTCGGTACGTTCAACATCCACTGTCACAAGCATCATTTTCCCAACATCTCAACCTTCCCAAACTGAAGGATGAATTCCTAAATACATGACCATAACAACAAAAATAGCTAAGATGAGTGAAAAAGAAGACTGGTTCTACTTATCTCTCAATATCAACAAAGCTAGTTAATAGGTTTTGCATAGTCTATCAGCACAAAGAAACAAAAAAAGCAAAGAAACTGATATAATATAATTAATGCAAAACAAGGATGATCTATCATTCACATGAAAGCGTGTAATAATTGTAAAATAATGATAGAACAATACAAGCAGCACCGAGATAATTGACAAATTAGTTGTTTCAACCAAAATGATTGCCTTGACATATACCCATGTGATCTCACAAGCATTAAGAACCGCAGCAAGCTGATCTTTGGGCAGCTTGAGCAGCACCACCTGCCTGGTCAGGTTGGTTAATTTTGATCGTCTGAGGCTGTAAAGATCCAACAAGTGCATGATTCAGTACATGAAAATTTTAACAAGGAGAAACGTAAATTGGAAAAAGATATATATGGAACTACAACCAAACTCATACTATTTCTAAAACATAAACATTAACTAAAAAAGGTAGCTCTAATTTCAGATTTCACGAGTTTAAGGCTCTTAAGTTGAATATCTATTGCATACAAAAACACAAATAGAAACTCTTGTACCTCAGCCCTTGAGTCAGTATCAGCAAGTCTTTGCTTAATGTCCCTTGCTATCGAAAAGAAAACTTCCTCTACATTTAAGTTTGTCTTCGCACTCTGTAATAGAGAGCATCTTCAGCATACAAAATACATTTTTTGGACCAATTTAAAAATCACAATGAAAATTGCATACAGTTTCAAAGAATTTTATGCCATATTCATCAGCAAGAGCCTGGCCCTTTGACGTTGGAACAGCCTGGAAAATTGTTCTTCATCAATTTTATGATAAAAAGTATACCAAAAAAATTGAAAAAAAAAAATAAAACACATAAAGAGACATGGAGAGACAGAGAGGAAGAGGGAAAGCGGATAGACCCTTTTGCTTTCGTCCATGTCAGCCTTGTTACCCACCAGGATCTTGTTTACATTATCAGATGCATGCTGTTCAATGTTACGGATCCAATTCCTGATGTCTGAACATTGGAAAAAATCACTTAAATTTTCAAACAATGCTTAACACAAAAGAGATTAAACACCATATAAAAAGGAAAGGCTCCAGCGAGAAGAAAGTACAAAAAAAAAAAAGGTTCAATGTTAAGCGTTGATGTTTGCAGCATCATGAAAAACAATATTCACCGCCATGCATAACAATCTGACCCAAACATCCAATTAAAATAGAAGAATGATAAACCTAAGGATATAAATCTAAACTTCTGATGATAAAATGAAGAAAGCAATTACTGTTGAAAGATGACTCATCAGTGACATCATATACAAGCAATATTCCCATGGCTCCTCGGTAGTAAGCTGCATAAAGAGAAAATTACAAAGTAAGCTTTTGAAACATGGAAAAAAAAACTTTGGGAAACAACATCTGGATTAATCACAAGATCGAAAAAGAAAGAAAGATGATTTCAAATAAAAATATACCACGAGCCTACATCAGCGGCCTCTTATTCTTTTACACAAATTATGACAAAGAATGAGGACTATTAGGTCAAAGAATTTTGAATGGTTAAGATTCCATCTAACACAAGTCATTTGCAAGGTGCATTGCTTGTGCATGTGAAATATAACCTTGGACATCAAAAATGAAAAAGGAAATTTTTGCATCTGAAAAGAAAGGATAGTAAACAACCAACAAAGCACGAAAAGAAGAAAAAGCTGTGCACAAGAATCACACAGAATGTCACAGCAGGGACATCCAATGCCTTGCAATCCTAAACCTGAAAAACTATTGTTGACACAAGACACAGCAATCTAAACAGCGTTAGTACGTAGCAACACATTTCCATTTGACATCCTCTCACAGTAGCTAAACAATGACTGCATTAGAACAGTTATAAATCCTGAAATGATAAACTTTTAAAGCATTAAGCACTCAACGCCTCTAACACCTCGAAAATTGCATTCAAAGAACCAGTAGCATGCCAATACCTTACAAGCAGGAAAAAAATTATGCTTGCTCCACCGGACCCTATCAGCATGTAGGTCCAAGTCTGAGTGATAACAATCGATAATACTTCTAGAAAAATGTAGATTGATAAATAGATTACAAATCCACATATTTTTATACACAGCTGCATCCAGAGGTCTTTAGAATCATATTTGTTTATACTTGTAATACTTCCAAGTTAAAGGCCAAGTTACTTGACAAGGCATCTAGATTCTCTTTCTGGTCAAACTATTGATAAGAAACACCAACTGAATAAGAGGGTCGTTGTTATTCCTGAAGTCTTTGAGAAAATTCAAGTTATAAACTGCCTGTTACATATATCAAAATGTGTAATTTATCTTGAAAAGGTTATATGTCATTCCTTTGGATTTGAAACAAAATGAGTTATTGAGCTTGTAACCATACACATACACATACACCATAGGCTCTTTTTATAGATTTTTCATAGTTTCAATAGTTCAAACTACACTACTCTTCTAAAATTGTACAAACATGCACATGTTCATTGATGAAGACATGGCCCAAATAAATACAAAATCAAATCCGCATCAGACTTGTACTAAGACAGTGAACATAATGATGCAGATCTCATGACACAGCGTAACTCTATTCAGTCCAACACTAACCCGTTGTAATTGTTCGAAACCGCTCTTGACCAGCAGTATCCCATATCTGCAGTTTAATTCGTTTTCCATCAAGCTCTATGGTCCTAATCTTGAAGTCAATTCTGCCAAAGAAAATCTGACCCAGTCAGAACACAAGCATTTTAGGCAATAGACATAAAGGAAAGACATAATAGCTCTAATTTAGAGAACTCCTACCCAATGGTCGTAATAAAACTGGTAGTAAAGGAACCATCAGAGAAACGCAAAAGGAGGCAACTCTTACCAACACCTGCCAAGTCCCATAACACAACAAAGTGCATATATAATTAATTTCCTAAACCCCTCAAAGACGCTTCATAAATTCTCAATAAACGAAAAAGAAATTAAAAAATGAGAAGTTTAATAATCACATATTACAAGTAATCTGGTTCAGTTCTGGAATGATTAATTCAGAAAAGAGAGACTACATAAGAGCAATAAAGATTAAATATACATCGTTATAAGGCAGTAGACAGAGTAATTACAAGCATATGTCAATAAGCATACAAAAATTTGAAAATTCTTGGCACAGCACAGTTCAATTCTCTGCCAGTCTAGCAAGACATTCAATCAATTTCAACTTGTTTTTGAGAAATGAAGTAGCGCAAATGCTACCTTGTAATACATAAAATATATACATAATGAATCGTTAAACTTTAATTCGTAGGACAGGGTCTTGATATAGATCTAACTCTAATCCAAAAGCACTTTACAAATCCTTCAATCTTAAATACATTAAAAACTATAAGAAATATCAAATTTCAATGTTTCTAAAAAATCTAACATCAAAAGCGACAAATATTAACAAGCGAATAACAATATAATCACATTATGTAAATGCAGGATCCAAAGTACTTCAGTGTCCGCTTCTAAAATTGTCTTATAATAAAAAGCCCTATAAATCAACGTAAATCGAATCAAACTGATAAGCATGAAGCGAAGGATTTCAGAAAATACAACAGGATCGCATTTCAAACGCGAAATCGATAAATTATGAGAGACAGAAACGTTAAATTGTACCGCTGTCGCCGATCAGGAGGAGCTTTATGAGGTAATCGTAATCAGCTCGGGCTCTTGCAGGTGGAGCAGCCATTGAAATTAAAAATATATATGTATATATATCACAAGCTAAGAAAAACAATAAATTAATTAAACCCTAGAAAAATGCTTCTACACAAATAAAACAATCAAACGGCGAAACCAAAATAAATTTTAATTTAAAAAATATTAAAGAAAATCTAAGGATGGAGTGAAGAGAAAGAAATAATAGATCAGGAGAGACAACCGTAAATTCTGAATGAAGGAGCTGAGAGAAACGAGGAATGAGGGAGAGGGAAACGTCTTTGATGCGTCAGCACCCGTTGGCCGTTGAAAAATTTTAAATAGACATAGTTGATTCGACAAATAAGTAACAAAGACACACCTCCGGCCGTTCGATTATATACGTAGGGAGATCTCGAGAATCGGACGATTGTTGTTTAGTTGGTCCATCCGCTAACCGGGAGTGAGAAGAAACGAAAACGTGTTGATATTTCAAGTGGGTTTATAAAAGCGACGCCGTTTATCTTGTTCTTGTTTAGTAAGAAGAATTATTGATAACGTCTTCGCCTTCCATAAAATATAAAATAAAATATATTGTCCTGTGAATTGTTGGGTTGGGTTGGGGCATCTACCAGCGACGACACAGCAATGATGAACTAGAAATTGAAGATTAAAGGGGAATGCTAAGGACAACATTGTTAAACAATATTTCTTTTTAATAACTTAAATATATAATCGTGAATCCATTAATGCTATTAATTTATATTATAAATTATCGGAAGGATTGTTAACATAATATATAATATGATGTTCTACGTTGTAACTCTTTATTAAATTAAAATAATCATAATAATATTTTTTGTGCCAGGACAAATAGCCAAGTGGCACGTAAAAAGGTGGCCAGACTTTCATATATATATATATATATATATATATATAAACAAAAAAACATGAACTACTTTGTGAATGAAATGATTTGTAATATCATGATTTAAAATCTCGCATAAAAATAACTAAAGAAAACAAAATAAGAATTCTTTACAAAGAAACATAAAGATGAATTTCCAACCACCAAGAGTTAGCTACAATTTATAAATCATTTACCTATAAAACAAATATATTTATCCTTTTATCCTGCTAAATTTAAAATGATCACTTGCATTTCTTAAATTTATAAATATTTTAATATTTTAACCTCGCCAAGTTTATTATTTTGACATCTTTGCCTCCGGAATTTTTAATGCTCACTTGGTTTGTAGTCACAACTAAGTGAGAAAGACATCTCCCTATAGTTTCTAAACATGATAAAAGCCCCTCTACAGCTATGTTTGTAATCGAAAACTTCCTTAATTTATTATAGTGTAAAATATTCTCGGACCATTAAATTTATTTATTTTTCGTTACTTACAGTTAGAAACGACAGCAGAAGCACACAACGACGACGACGAAGAAGAAGCAGAAACAGACGAAGAAAAAGAAGAACAAGCAGAAGCAGACGAAGAGGAAGAAGAAGAAAACCCACAAAAGCTTGACGGTGGTGGGCAACAAAAAATACATAAATTTAATGTTAGGAGGGAATTTGTCACTGACTTCAAATTATAGAAGAGTCTTTGAAGAGTTTTTGTTGCAAACATTTTATCAGGAGACTATTTGTCATTTCTAAAATTTATAGGGCTAAACGTCTTCTTCCCTCGCAACTAAACTCCACTTGTTACTATTTTGTATTTTTTTATCTTTCTTTAACTTGTAAAAAAATTAATATTTATCAGGTTAATTTAAAAAAATGGCAAAACACAGAAATTTTTATATTTTTATTTATTTTGTGAAAAAACTAATATTTATTGGATTAACTAAAAAAAGGTAAAATCGAGAAAACAAAATTTTGCACTTTTTAACTAAAAAAAAACTTGCATTTATTTATTTATTTATTTATTTTTTATTCGAAAAACTATATGCAAAATATTGTTTAGAGTTTGTTATTATTACAATCTAACCATTAGCAATACTGTATGAATAAATATACAATTACATTAAAATTAAATATTATATTTGTAAAATTATATCGAAGAATGAGACATGGTACAATGTTATTTTTTTCTTTATTAAAATTTTTAAATAAAATTTATATTTAAATATTTTTATTTGTAAATAATTTAGATAGATCAAATTAATTTATTTAACATAATATTAATTATTAAGTTATATTTAGCAAATGAATTCATTAAAAGTCAATTTTTCTAAATATTTTATTATACCTTTACATTTCACATTTTTATAATCCAGTTAAAAAAAATGGGTTACCAAACATTCTTAAATTTTGAAGCCATGAAATAATAAAAAAAAATCAATATTTTTATTTTTATTTTATAAAAAAAGAATATATATATAATACTAAGTGCGCCCTTGATGACAAATTCCAGGAGACCTCCTGCAAACATCAAAGACCAAAAAATATATATACTGATTGTGGGCCAATCTGGCAAGACAATGACGATTGTTGGTGTGTTGGTTTGGGCCTTCGGGTGGTTCGACTCATCAGAACCACGGACTCCCACCAAAATTGCATCGTACACAGCGCACTCGTAGGGTAGGTCATTGACACCTGTCCATTTACTGCACCATTCGTATTTCATTTTTAGTAATATTGCTAATTTCAAGAATACGATGACGCTTTCTTCTTGTTTTTCTCTTTTTTTTCTTTGAAGGATAATACAATAAATTCTATTATCAAACATTAAATATTGAATATTAATTAAAAATGAACATTATAAAATATTTTTATATTTTTGTCTTAATTTTTAAAAGAAAATCAGCAATATTAAACCATAAGCAGTTAAGATTTTACTTCTTGAAACCAGATGAGATGTACAAGCCCTAAGATGCTGGCAGAGCGAAAGTCAATTTCCTTGAATTGAAATAACTGACAATCAGCGCCACGTGGCACTGCGTTACCTCCTTTTGACGGAAATTAGACGAGTCCTAACTGTTCGTTGAGAACATGACAAAATTTGACATGGACCAAACTGTCTACAACGACGCCGTCCATTGCCCTGCTAACAAGTGCATCGTGTAAAGAATTTCAAAATAACGAAACATATATTTAATTGGTTAGGAGTTATGTTGTTTCTAAATAAACAACTACTTTTAAAATAATTCTTTAGTTAGAAACAACATAAGTATTAACCAATTAAATATATGGAAATTTAATCATAAGTTTGGGAATACAAGTATAAACTCCAAATCCAATACACAGTGGACGGTGCAACTCATAGCTTTAGGTTTTTGCTTGCCAAATCGAAAGTCTCCTGTGGAATGATGTTAACAATGACGGAAACGAGGTAGTTTATACAACTTTAAAATGCAACGTTTGATCAATTACGCGATTGTCAATAGCTTTAGCTATTATCCAAAGGGGAGGATGACAAATATTGATTTTATTAAATGATAATCATCTCTTTACTTCGTGTTTTATGATAAAAATCCTTTTAAAATTTTAATATTGTGACAAATATTTGTATTAAATTAAAATTTTTTATTTTTTATAATAGAATAATTATTATACTCTGACTTTTATAAAAGTATAAAATTTTTTAAAAAAAGTTAAAATATAATTTACAAATTTTTATATTCTTCAAAATATAAATTTTATTAATTAAATTTTATGTATTTTATATATATTTAATAGCAATTTTATGTATTTTATATAATTTTTTAACTTTTTTATAAAGATTAGGAGTATAATAATAATTATATTGTCAACAAATTAAAAATTAAAAAATTTAATTTGATTGAAGATATTTGTCATAATTTTCAAAGAGAGAGGAGGAAGGGGTGTTGTTATGAAATATAAAGAAGGTAATTATCATTTAATAAAATTATAGGAGATATTTGTTATTCTCTCATTAACAAAAAGTTTAAGAGTTAAGAGCACACTATCAAGTAATTAATGATAATAACACCAACAATTTAAATATTTGGTTACACTTTCAGCAGTATAAAAACTATACATCATAACATCAATTTAAAAAATATAAATATAATTTTCGTTCATTAAAGACATGACATGTTTAATATAGAATTATCATGTTTACATAACATTCACAGTCTTACAATTGCTGAAATAAAAACTAAAATATTATATGTTCATTAAAAAAAGATGAATCTTACTAAAATTAATATTAATAAACATTTTATAATTTTATTTTAAAATCAAATGAAAGTGAGGTATATTAAATATATTATAAATAATATTAAAAGTTTATAAGAATATATAAATCAATGCAATATAAAATTTAAAAATAGCAACACCTTATTGTCAAGTGTATCTTGTTCAAATTTAGGAAGTAATCCTTATTTTAAATGTGAAAGACCCAAAATAATTTCTATTGATGAATAAAAGTTTTAATCGAACCTTCGAGAACCAAACCTTCAATCCTTTGTGACGACTCCAATCAGGTACTTGAAATTAAAGAAAGAATAAAAAAAAAAGGTTGATTGTCCAACGAAAACTCTCAAACACTTAAATTAAAATTTGAGATTTTTCTTTGAAATTAAGGCAGTAAAATAGCAAAATTGTAGTAAGAATAATTAGTGTATCTGTGCATATTTGGTATTTGTGATAATCGCTATATTATAAAAGGAGTTATGATCACGGGTGATTATAAGAAGAGTGAATTATGGACAAGAAATCCAAGCACAATTAAGAAAAATTAATCCCATTTATTTCGATTAAGATCCTCTAAGTGCAGATTACGGGGCCATGGGTGCGAATTTTAAAAAAGTTATTTCATATCTCGTTGACTTATTTTTATTTTTTATTTTAGCTCCACGTGATTTGTATAATAGAGTCGGATTCTCAAATAAACTTTTTAACCTGTTTAATTTTTGGGGCTTAGGAGCCAATTGTAGAAATAATTTCGTATAAATTTTTAATTCTCTATTCCCCCTAATGTTGGAACGAGACGATTTTTTGAAATTGGGGTCAATATCCAATAAAACCCTTTTTCAAACTGTCGATGTTTCACTCACCCTATGCATCCTGATCCAGTTCCTATCATTTCGATATCTCGACTTCTGTTTTAATTATTAAGACGATTTAATATTTTTATTTTAAACGAAAGTCTTAAATGGGACTTATGGGTGCATTTGTTAAAAAACAGTTCCAGTATTCTATTATGTTAAGAGACACCATGTCTTATAAGTTATAAGCATTTATTACAGTCCCAAATCTAACATATGAAAATAATAAAAAAACTTACTAAATAACCATACTTAATTCTATCTAATCAGGCTCCCGTTCTCCGATGCTCACACGTGCAGATGCCTTATAAATAGCGAAATTACTACACGAAAAAGGATTCGATTCTTTTGGGGTCATTTTCAACAGTTGAGAGAAAGAGAGAGTTTTGCTGATAAAGATCAGCCTTTCCTCATAAGTATTTCTCAAACCTAGCCTCCCGGATCGGTAAACACTCAAATACTCATAAGTCATCTCTCTTTTTAACTTGGCCTTGAATAATCCACTGACTTGAGCGTCAGAATTTATTCGTCGGTAATTCGGCTTCACTCCTATCTCATTTTTTTGTGATTTTAGGTAGTCTCTAAAGATCCTTGTTAGGAGGCTTTACGTTAACTGCAATAGTAAAATCTGTGTAGTGTGCTAAATTTTTTGTATCTAGAAAATTTATACATCCTAAGGGTCCCTGTTAGGAGGCTCTACGTCAACTGCAACAGTAAAATCTGTATAGTGTGCTAAGTTTTTCGTTTTCAGAAAATTTAGGCATTAACAGTTGGTGTTGTCTGTGAGAAACGAGCTAAAAGCCTAAACGAGAAGTTTGTAAAGTATTTCGTGCAAACATGACGGAAAATATTCGCACTCGTCTCTCTAAAAAAGTGCAAAAAGAAAAAGTCAGGATCCTCTAAACACTGATAAAAAGGGGACCACTATGAAATTGTTTGACGAAAATAAAGTACATGATCACCATGCTAATGGTCCAGCCAGTCGAGCCACTGTTAAAACCAAGGGGGTGTAAGTTCTGGCAGATGAAAAGGGGGCTAACAGAGCATAGAAGTGTAAGGGAGGCCGATAATCGAAAGATCTTTGAACTGAAATACAAAAATCAACAGCTAAAAAAGAAAGCCGCAAGGCTAAGGGTATTAGTTCGACAGCAAAAACACGAAGAGAGGCACCAAATTATGCCAGAGGCTTCAGAGATAAGAGCCGACTATCTTCTAGGTAAGAGGGGGGTTGAAAAGTTCAATACCCAATTAAGGGAGCTATTACTAAGAATACTCGTTTCACCAATCTACAATAAAGGAAAGGGCAAGGCTAATGTCCATGACGAACGAAAATGAATGGTGGCAACGAACCAATGATGTTTATTACTCTATGTAGCCCCAAAATAGATCCAAAAATCACTATCCGACCAGGGCATACACAGTGGACCTACGATCTCAACTCAACGAGATCAGGTCCCGAGATTAAAGTGCTTATCTTGCAGATCCACAGATGATAGAAACTTGTGTCAAGAAGATACTGGAGAAAATTAGGATTGAGAGATTAAGGGCGAGTTTACTGAAGGGCTCAGACGAAAAATTCGAGACAGAGAAATATGATGATTTCCCTTTTATCAAGAATATACAAGAACTTACCATCCCTAAAAAGTTTAAAATGCTATAGATCGCACTTTATATGGGAAAGGTAAATCCCATTCTGCATTTGAGCACCTTCAAGAAAATGATGCATATTCAAGGGCTGAACGAACTCCAAATGTATCGATTGTTTTCGTTAACGTTGGAAGGGCAGTCCAGAGTGTGATTCAAAAGCCTCCCAAAAGGTACTATTGGGAGTTTTTGGCAATTAGGCCAAGGCTTTGTAGAAGAGTTTCGAGGCATCATAGAGATCGGACGTAGCTCAAGCACCCTCTTTTTGTTACAGAAGGGTCCCGTTGAGAGTCTTTGGAGTTTTATGTCAAAATATCATGAGAAGCTGCAATTAGGGGCTTTCTATCACTTACTCATGTTGGAAAGATTGAGGAGAGGGCTCCGAGTGAAGAGGAGATGGTATACTATTAACAAGCGATCGGTTACCATATATAAGGCCGCCTAAAGAGAGTTTTTTGACGAAATAAATATAGAGGACCGGGTATACTTGAGAAAGTAAGAGAAAAGGGTGAACTACCCCGAGAAAAATGACAGGAAACCTTTTTCGAGGGGAGACTTGAGAAAACATAAATGTGTTAACTAGAAGAATAAAGGCGACAGGTACTCCCGATAGTCCCGATAAAGAGATATAGTAAAAAAGTCAGTCTCGGATAGAGAGCAACAGTAAATGGCTCAGGTGGACGAAAGAAATTTCATTCAATTAAATATTTCTCTCTCGCAAGCTATATGCTATGCAAAAACAACGGGTTCTACGTGACAGAGTCGACCCCAATCAGGTTTGAGAGGGGTAATATTTCAAGCAGTCGATTTTGCAATTACCACAGATGTTATAGATATAGCACCAATAATTATTTTTATTTAAGAGAACAAAGTGATCTTTTTGCAAAAAATTGATACTTGGAAAACTACTGGCCAATTTCGAAGACGGGAAGCCCCACCAGGCCAAGAAGCACCGAACTATAGTGATATCAGGTGGGCCTACCCTAGCAAAAAATTCGAACTGATCCAGAAAGAATTATTTAAGATACTTACTATCGAACCCCAATAATAATTTTCACACAATAAGCGTTTGAGAGGCGAAGAAGCCAAGGATAGCATCGATGCTAATAATATTTATTGATGCAGACGAAGTATGCGTTCAATATCCTTATGATGATGCCTTTGTAGTTATAATAGGAGTAAGTGAAAAGAAAGTCAGTTGAATCCTCATTGATACAAGAAGTTTTGCTGATATTATTTTCAAAGACACCCTACATGCGCTGAAAATAGAGGACGTGAGGCTAGGGGATCCAAAATCTACCTTACATAATTTTAGAGAATCCTATGTCATGCTCCTGGGTATGGTGTCCTTGCCAATAACTATGAGAAACAAACCCCAACAAAAAATCACCATGATCGAGTTTTAAGTAGTAGACTTACCGATGCTATACTCTATTATTTTAGGTTGATCATTTCTCCGGGCTACTAAATGATAAAGAGTATCTATTATCTAAAGTTAAAGTTTTGGGTCGGTAATAAAGTTAGCATAATATGAGAAAATCAGAAGAAAGCTTGGTCATGTTTTGCGACCTCTTTTAAGCCTATCTACTGTATTTTTAAGAGGAGCCAAAATCTAAAAAATGAAAATATTGAGGATAATAGTTTGGGACAAGCAAAAATAAGTCAGTAGGGGGGTAACAGAGCCCTGTCTAGAGACGATCCTGTCATCAAATCTAGAAAAAAAATTAAGAAAAATAATCGTAGATAATTCTAACCCTCAAAAGACCATTTGGATCAGTGCTTATCTCAGCTCTAACGAGACTTGAATTGTGAAAGAGTGCCTGCGGTGAAATAAAGATGTATTCGCATAGAGTTACGATGATATGTCTGAGATAAACCCTAAAATTATCACACACAAGCTAGCAATACGGCCTTCGAGCAAACTCGTAAAATAAAAAAAAGAGTGTTTTATTAGGAAAAAAATCAAGCCATTGGCAAAAAGGTCGACAAACTCCTGAAGGCTGAGTTTATTAGAGAAGTCCTCTATCTTAATTGGGTAGCTAATAAGGTCATGGTGAGAAAAACGAGTGAAAAGTGGAGAATATATGTTGATTTTATCGATTTGAACAAAGTATGTCCAAAGAATAGCTTTCTTTTGCCCCAAATTGATCAGCTGGTAGACGTCATAGTAGGGCATCAACTCCTGAGTTTTATAGATGCTTTCTCTGAATACAATCAAATAACCATGCATTCTCCCGATGAGAAAAAGATTTTATTCATCACTGATCAAGAGTTATATTGTTACTGAGTAATGCCATTCGATTTGAAAAATACTGGGGATACCTTTCAACGTTTAGTCAATCGAATATTTAAGTCTCTCATCAACTTGTTCATAGAGGTGTATGTAAATAATATGATAACTAAGTCAGAAGAAAGACATGATTATATTCGGCATCTGAAAGAAACTCTTCTAAAGAAATACAGTATGAAGTTGAACCCAAAGAAGTGCACCTTCAGAGTTAGCTTGAGAAAATTCTTGAGTTTTATAGTTAGTGAGCATGGCATAAAAGCAAATTTTGAAAAGATAAAGGCAATCCTGGAGATAAAGTCACCATCCACAATGAAAGAGATGCAGAGTTTAGCGGGAAAGGTAGTAATACTTCAACGATTCATCTCCAGAACAACAAACAAATGTCTTGGGTTTTTTCAATTCATTAAGAAGGGAAAAATAGTAGAATGGACACCAAAGTGTGAGACTAGCTTCCAGAAATTAAAATAGTATCTTATCACAATTCTCGTATTGACGAGCCCAAAGCCTGAAGACATTATTTTACCTATATTTGGTCATCAGTGACCATGCTGTCAGCGCTGCCCTGACGAAAAAAGATGAAAATCAGATACAAAAACTAATCTATTATATGAGTAAATTATTTTTTAATGTAGAGATCAGGTATTCAAACCCAAAAAAGCTGGCACTAATCTTGGTAAACACAACAAGAAAGTTACGTCTGTATTTCTAGGCTTACCAGGTCATCATCCTTATCGTCCCGCCTTTAAGACAAATCTTGCACCGACCCAAACTTTCGAAAAGATTGGTAAAGTGGTGAGTTGAACTAAGCAAATTCGGTGTAAAGTTTAAATCACGAAAAGCCATCAAAGGGCAGGTTCTAGCTGATTTTATCATCGAACACACTATTTTAAAGACCTTGTTAGTCATAAGACCTCACAACATGGGCGATAAAAAGGTACAAGTGCCTGACTTGACCCATCTTTAGAAAATCTTCATTAACGAGGCCTCAATGCTCAAGGCTCTAGAGCAGGGATTATTCTTGAAAGTTCTGAGAGTGATAAAATTATGAGAGTGCTTTGGTTCGAGTTTTTTGCTATAAATAATGAGGCTGAGTATGAAACCTTATTAGCTGGCTTACGAATGACTCTTCTACTGGGTGCTGACAACGTAAAAGTAAAGGGAGACTCGCAACTTATGATATAACAAGTAAATGGTCAGTTTCAAGTAATCGAAGCAAACATGCAGCATTACTTTACATTGGCTAGTAAACAAGTGAAAAAGTTTCGCCAATTTAAGACAGAATAAATCTCCAAAACAGAGAATGGCTGAGCCGACGCCCTATCTAAGCTAGCGTCCACATTTTATGAGAAGGCTCCTAGGCTCATACCAATAGTCGTATTGACTAGAAGAGCATAAATAAGAATGTCTTCTCAAGGTAGCTTGATTCACATATTAATTGTTATACCCAAGTATAGGTAGTCTTATTATAGTATAGTTCAGTGAGTCCAAGTGTCGTAT
>JAWDEX010000005.1:4087441-4110623 GCA_035221805.1 Trichilia hirta | reverse complement strand
TATGATATATTAAAATTATCAAAATATTTTTCAAACATATAAATATTAGCGCATCATTATATAAAAAAAAAATTATTCTTTACTTTAAAAAACTAAAATATTATCCCATCAAAGTATCGAATCATGTTTATTTTCGTCATTACAAAAATATTATAATAATTATCAATAATTGCAGGCTAATGTGTGTGACCCTTTAAATTTACTGTGAGTTAGATATGAGCAGATATGAATCTTTTGCATTACTTTAATACAATACATTATAATTAAAATTTTTAACGAACATAAGTGACCTCTAACAAGATATCATGACTCTAAATGCGAAGAATACAGTTCCTAAATAAACTCACATAGTCGTACGTCCGTGTAGTAAAATTTTTTTACTATTGAATCATAATTGAGTGCAAATCATGGAGTCATCAAACTCCTAACTCAATTATAAAATTAAGAACTCATATTATATACGGAATTTACTTATTTATGAAACTCATTTTCAAAATTTGTGTATTTTAATCAATAATTTCATTCCCGTGTATTACATTCCTACCTAAAATTTCAAGCTTAAATATCTGAGTTAGTAGATTCTATATCAGTCATCACCTGTCCTCATATAATAGGAATACATTGTCATCAAGCTTCTTTCATCATGCATGGCTAGTCCGATATAATATACACAAATGAACGATGTACTTTAACATAAAGAGCAGCTGTGATATCTTAGATCAAAGGACTAGTGGTATACTATACAGCTATGTGACATATCATTGACTATAGATAATTGCTCATATAATTTATCAGATTTAATTACGTTCAGTAATAGGTTCTCAAACATAATACTCATATTTATACTATTATAATATGAGACTCGTCATCTAATTATTAGTATTGAATATTAATCATTGGCAGTAACAAAATATATCAATCATACAATATCATTATTCTTAATAATATTACCTCAACTGAAAACTTATTTGAATGTATTTAAATCATAAATTCTGTAAATAAACTCTATACTCATATCAATAACTCCTTATAAATAGTCTCGACATATAATTCATCACAAAATCTCATTTTATATTAATAATAAAATTATAAATTAACAATTAACAATTAAACATATACAAAATAATAAAATACTATTTTATTAAATATCAATAACTTTATAATACAAAAAAATAAATAAATAATATCCCTAAACAATAATTTGTAGGACATATCTCTATCAATTATATCCTATGAATTATGATCAACAGTCATACTGGGCCTACATCACTCGGCTACTTTTATGGTTTAGAATTCAATTTCGACTCTATTAATTGCGCTTGGCTTTTGCTTTTCCTCGATGGAAACCTCTGTAATGGACTCAAAAGATAAAATGATGAAAGAAAAAAAAAATGAACATGAAGTAATTTCAATAAATCACACGAAAAGATCCAAGGGCTGTCCATGTTCAAAGCGACATTGGGCACTAAAATTCCAATTGCTTAATTGGGGTTAAAACTTATCTCTATTTGTCCGCTTACACATTACGTCGCTAGCCCACTACCACACCAATTCCCCATAATTTATAATTCCATTACGTGTCCAATTGTTTCGTCCCCACCCAATGAGAAATTTTGGTGTACAGTTGGGAAGATAATGATGTTACAGTCGGACCCCAGGGAATGATTGATTATATATTATTCTATTAATAACTGTAAAGTCATTTATCACATCACCAGAATTCTTTGTACGTGGATCTTTACTTGCAACAGAAATCATATTTACTAACATTCTTGAATTGTCATGCCCAAGGTTCTTATATCAACAGTCAGTAAGTTTAACGTCCATTATTACAAGAATCAATTTCCAAACATCTCAACGTACCCCCAAACTGAAGGTTGAGTTCCTAACTACACAGTCATAAAATAAGATTGAAAGAAGACGGGTTCTACTTATCTCCCAATATCAACAAAGCAAGCAAGTTAATAGGTGTTGCAAAGTCCATCAGCACAAGGAAAAAAAAAAAGCAAAGAAACTAATAAAATATAATTAATGCAAAGCACAGATGATCTATCATTCACATGAATGATAGTAATAGCTCTAAAATAATGATGGAACAATACAAGCACCAGTCATATAATTGACAAAATTAGTTTGTCTCAACAAAATGATTGCCTTGACGTATACCCATGTGATCTCACAAGCATGCATTGCTTAAGAACCGCAGCAAGCCGATCTTTGGGCAGCTTGAGCAGCCCCACCTGAGTGGTCAGGTTGGTTAATTTTGATTGTCTGAGGCTGTAAAGATCCAACATGTGCAAGGTTCAGTACATGAAAATTTTCACAAGGAGAAACTCCAATTCGAAAAAGAAGACATAAATGGAACCACAACCAACCTCAAACTATTAGTAAAACATAAATGTAAACTAAAAGAGGCAGCTCTAATTTGAGATTTCAAGAGTCTCTTAAGTTGAATGTTCTATTGTATACAAAAACAAAAATAGAAACTCTTATACCTCAGCCCTTGAGTCAGTATCGGCAAGCCTTTGCTTAATGTCCCTTCCAATCGAAAAGAAAACTTCCTCCACATTTAAGTTTGTCTTTGCACTCTGTAATAGCCAGCATCTTCAGAATACGTCAAGCAATTTATGGTCCAATTTAAAAATCATAATGAGAAATGACATACAGTCTCAAAGAATTTGATGCCATATTCATCGGCAAGAGCTTGGCCCTTTGAGGTTGGAACAGCCTGGAAAAAATGTTGCCATCAACTTTATGACGAAAAAAAAAAAAAAAAAGGAAGAATGCACGAGACATAGAGACACAGAAAGGAAGAGGTCAAGAGGACAGACCCTTTTGCTTTCGTCCATGTCAGCCTTGTTACCCACCAGAATCTTGTTCACATTGTCAGATGCATGCTGTTCAATGTTACGGATCCAATTCCTAATGTCTGAACAGAGGAAAAAATCAGTTAAATTTTCAAATATAGCACAAAAGATATTAAACACAGTACACTTCAGCCAAGAAAAAAGTGGGGAAAAAAATCAATGTTGCAGCACTAACATTAGCGGCATTATGAAAAACAATTTTCACTGACATGCATAAAAGATAAAACAATCTGATCCATATATACAATCAATATAGAAGAATGATCAACATAAGCATATAAATCTAAACTTCTGATGATAAAATGAAGGAAGCAATTACTGTTGAAAGATGACTCATCGGTTACATCATATACAAGCAATATTCCCATGGCTCCTCGGTAGTAAGCTGCAGAAAAAGAAAATTATGGAGTGAGCTTTTGAAACCAAAGCATGGAAACAAATTTGGGGAAACAACATCTAGATTAATGACTGGACCAAAGATGAAAGTTAAAGGATTTCCCCTTATTTGTTTACACAAATTATGAGAAAGAATAAGGACTATTAGATCAAAGCATTTTGCTCAATCTAACACCAATCAGTCATTCACAAGGTGTAGTAGTTATGCATGTCAAATATGACCTTGGACATTGAAAATGAAAGAGGAAATGTTAATTGCACCTGGAAGAAAAAGGATAGTAATCAACCAACCGAGCATAAAATCATGCAAAAGCTGTGCACAATCAAACAGAATGCCCCAGCAGGGACCTCTAATGCCTTGAGATCCTAAACCGGAAAAACTATTGGTGACACAAGACACAGCAACCTAAACAGCATAGCTGTGTAGCTAGACAATGAATTGTTCTAAAAGCATTAATCACCCAACCCCTCTAAGACCTGGAAAACTGCATTTAAAGAAACTGGTAACTTGCCAATATCCCAAAAGCAGTAAAAGAATTATGCTTGTTCCACCAGGCTCTATCAACATGTTGGTCCAAGTCTGAGCAATAACAATCAATACTCCTCTTTGAAAAAACACACATTGATAATAGATTGCAAATCTATTTTTGTATACACGGCTGCATCCAGATGGTTTCAGAATCATATTTATTTATCCTTGTAATACTTTCAAGTAAAAGGCAACGTTCTTGAAAAGGTATCTAGATGACATAAAGATTCTTTCCAGTCCAACTATTGACCAAAAAAAAACTGACGAATAAGTGCAAAGTGCAGTTCCTGAAGTCTTTGAGAAAACTCAAGTTCCAAATATCCCGTTACATTTATTGAAATACAAAATGTAATTTGTCATGAAATGGCCATATGCTGTTTCATAGTTTCAACAGTTCAAAACTAAACTACTCTTCTAAAATCATACAAAAATTCACATTTTCATGGCAAAAACATGGCCCAAGTAAATGCAAAATTAGATCAACACCAGATTTTGTACATAAGGCAGCGGATAAAGGCGGATAGTATAATGCAGATCTCATGATACACTGTAATTCTATTCAGTCCAACACTAACCTGTTGTAATTGTTCGGAAACGCTCTTGACCAGCAGTATCCCATATCTGCAATTTAATTCGTTTCCCATCAAGCTCTATGGTCCTAATCTTAAAGTCGATTCTGTCAACAAAAATACGACCCAGTCAAAATATGAGTATTTTAAACAGTAAACATAAAAGGAAGGCCCTAATAGCTCTAATTTAGAGAACACCCACCCAATGGTTGTAATAAAACTGGTAGTAAAGGAACCATCAGAGAAACGCAAAAGGAGGCAACTCTTACCGACACCTGCCAAGTCCCATAACACAAGAAAGTACATACATAATTCAGTTCCCAATCCCCTCAAAGCTGTTTCATAGATTCACAATAAAAGGACAAAAAAAATAATTAAAAACGAGAAGTTCAGTAATCACATATTACAAGTGAACTGATCCAGTTCTGGGACGATTAGTACGGAAAAGAGAGACTACATAAGAACAAGAAAGATTAAAGATACATCATTTTATGACAGTAAATGGTCTAACTACAAGCATATGTCAATAATCATGCAAAAATTTGAAAATCCTTGGCACAGCACAGTTCAATTTCTTTGTCAACCTCGTGAGACGTTAAATCAATTTCGACTTGTTTTTGAGAAATGTAATAGCACAAATGCTCCCGTCTAATACATAAAACATTCATACAGATCTAACTCTAATCCAACAGCATTTTACAATACCTTCAATATTAAATACATTAATAATTATAAGAATCACAAATCTCAAATTTCAATGTTTCTAGGAAATCAAGCATCAGAAACCACAAATATTCACATGTGAAGAACAATATAAATGCAGGATCCAAAGTAATTGTATATACTTCTAAATTTTTCTTACGATAAAAAAATCCTATTTCAGATAATACAACAGGATCACATTTCAAACGCGAAATCGAGAAATTAAGAGGGACAGAAACGTTAAATCGTACCGCTGTCGCCGATCAGGAGGAGCTTTATGAGGTAATCATAATCAGCTCGAGCTCTTGCAGGTGGAGCAGCCATTGAAATTAAAAAAAAAAAAAAAATCTCTCTCACAAGCTAAGAAAAAAATGAATTAATTAAACCCTAGAAAAATGCGTCTAGACAAATAAAACAATCAAACAGCGAAACCAAAATAAATTTTAATTTAAAAAATATTAAAGAAAATCAAGGGATGGAGTGAAGCGAGAGAAATACCAGATCAGGAGAGAGAATCGTAAATTCTTAATGGAGATGAGAGAAATGAGGAAGGAGGGAGAAGGAAGCGTCTCTGATACGTCAGCACCCGTCGGCCGTTGAGAATATTTAACTAGACACAGTTGATTCAACAAATGAGTGACAAAGATTCACCTCCCAGCCGTTCGATTAAATATGTACGGAGATATGTGAGAATCAGACCCTATCGTTTAACTGGTCCATCAATTGACCGGGCATGAGAACAAACGAAAACGTGTTGATATTTCAGGTAGGTTTTTGAAAACGACGTCGTTTAATATTTGGTTCTTTCGTTGGAAAAATTCTTAATGACACCATCGCCTTCTCGTTGTGCATAGTTGGGCTTCTACCAGCGAGGACACAGCAAATGATGAACTAGAAATTGAAGATTAAAGAGCTATGGTACATAGGTCCAAATGTCGGTAACATTATTAAACAATATTTCCTTTTAATAACACCTTTGATATATTAACTTTTATTGTCAATTATTGAGAAGTATTGTTAATATGCTATTATATTATATGTTGTAACTCTTTATTAAATTACAGCAATAATGATAATATAATTTTTCCCCGGACAAGTTGCCAAGTTGCAGATTAAAGGGTGGCCAAACTTTCCTATAAAAATAAGAAATATATATTTATTTAAAACTTCAAAATTTGAACTATTTTATAGTTGAAATGATCTATGATATCATGATTTAAAATCTCACATAAAAATAATTATTGAAATAAAACATATCTAGAATGATATTAAAGATGATATATCATAAAATGTTATTTTTTATTTATTAAACTCTTAAATGAAAATTATATTTAATAATTTTATCATAATAATTTATTGACAAAATATTAATTATTAAAAGTATATTTAGCAAATGAATTCATTAAATTAGAAACCTTTACACTTCTCATATTTGTAACAGAGTTTCAAAAAATATGTTACTAAGAACATTCTTAAATTTTGAAGCCATCAAATTAAATGAAAGAAGATATTTTCTTTTCATTTTATAAAAACACTAATTGAGATATAATAACAAACGTTCGCTCGACGGCAAATCCCGTTAGATCTCTTACAAAACATCAACTACCAAAATATAGTAATGATTGTGGGCTAATATGTGGATTGGGCCTTTGGGATGGTTCGGTAATCAGAACCAACGGTCCAGTGTGCTGAACGGAACGTTTTACCAATTAATTGTCGCCTCCAATCGCCCAACCAAAATTGTAGATTATACTAACCATTCATAGAATATGGGTCGTAGGTCACTGTGACTGGACGATTGCTTTGTTTGCTGGTTTCTATTATTTATGTTTCACACGCTCAAATCTCATATATTATGCATATTCTCAAATTTAAATACGGATAAACGCTTAAAAAAAGTAGTTTGCTTCTATTATTTCAAATTATCTGATCCGGCCGTATTGGCGCATAATTTGTATCTCATTTATTAGTAATATTGCTATTTTCAAGAATAAAATGATGCTTGAATACAAACTGTCGTAAGAATATTATATGAAAGGAATGCTGGAGAGAGTTGCACTTGCAATCACTATTTTTTTTATATATTACAGATAGATTTTTTATTTTTTTTTGTAAAAATTAATATAACAATATTATACAATTACCAAATATTATATATAATTTATCCTGACAGTGCTCTTCTATTAGTAATATGAATTTTTTATACAAATTGACAGAAGAATATTATATATTTATCACATGTTTATATAATTTCTTTTAATTCTGTAAATTTTTATCTAATTCTCTAAAAATAAAAGATATGTAGTAATTATAAAACACTGTCACATTAGTTTGTACAAAAATTTATATCTCAACATTATTTTTTTATATACAAAATAATTTTATAAAATTTAATAGATGTTAATAAAAAAAAAAAATTTCTATGTCATTCTATTGCATCTATTGATTTGGGAATAAATATTAATTTTTAAAATAATAACTACTATAGTTGTTGCATTGCAAATAATTAGTATAATTATATAATTCTTTTAATCATATTCCAAAAATTAAAGGCATATTTAGGATCAACTTTTTTTGGCTGTGAATTTTAAAAGATCATATTTTTATTGTACTGCTAAAAAATTCAGTTATATAAAAAATTAGTTAAGAACATATTTGGCATTAAATTACTATGAACATGTAGTTACTTTTCTTTTATAGCTGTTGTTGGTTGAAAATTAAAATGGTAAAAATTAATTAAACTATGATTGAAAATTAAAATGGTAAAAATTAATTAAAATTAATTTAGACTATTATTTAAATATTTTTTAAATTAATTCATTAAAATTATACATGTAATTTAATCCAATAATGTTCTACATCAATCACGATATAATAACATATGACATTCAATTCTATCATATTGGCCAACTAGCCCTAATTCAGGTGGTTGGCGAGTTTTTCAGTGTGACTTCTTAAACTAGGTGTTATATGTCGTGTTATATGTGCACTAAGATTTGCACATCGCTCTGAAGTGTGGCTTAGATTGAATTTTTTATTTATTATTTATAATTTATATTGATATATAATTCTAGGATGGCAACATTCCGGATCCAGGCCAGGTTTTGCCTAATCCGGATCCGGATGGAAAAATGTTATCCTAAATCCGGGTACGTGTTTTCAGCCCTAGTTTTCTGGTATCTAACCGGATTTTCAGCCGCTAAATTCATGACTCCGACCTATCTCCTCAGCTTCTCAGATCTTCTTTGTTCTCATCATCTCACTAATCCATCCTCCATAGCTAGAACCAATCAAAAACTCCGAAATGTGGCCATCCAATTCAAATCCCATGTACAAACTCGTAGAGAAACGAAGTCGCTGGCACACTCAAATTTTTTTTTTTTTTTTTAAATATCCACCAAATCACAGATCTAAAACACATCAAAAGAACCCACTTTCAAATCAATAAGATAAAAAAATTAGCGCACACAAAATCAAAATCTGATCTTGCACATGTACAGTAAAACACAGATATAAATCCTAATTGAGTAAAACAAGTATTACCTTGATCATATCGATGGGTTGAATGACACAGGTGACAAGCATACCAGATGCACCACCATTGACAAATGGCTTCACAGTTGGCCACACTCCTGCTGGTTGCCATAATTTCTTTTGCTTTTAGATCATAAACAGTTGAAGAGAAGCAAAAAAGAGAGAAGGGTTTCTCTTGAGTGAGAGAGAAATTTTTTCTTTTCTTTTGTGGTAGATAGTCTTCCAAATTAATTTTAGCAGTCCATGTTTTTAATTTTGCGGCAAATCAACGACTCAAGGATGATTTGTTTCAGTAATTGATGGTTGTAGAATGACGAAGATGAAGAAAAAGAGACATTAGCGTCCTCATATCGTCAACGCGAAAAGGAGATCGGGAAGATAGCCGAAGAGGAGATACGAGTGTCCTGACTTCCTATTCTCGATGTACAATGCGGATTTTGTCCGGGTTTGTGAAACCTGGGTGCGGGTCAAAAATTTGAACCCAAATCTGGTCATATTCATTAGTCTGGTACGGATTTTTTTGGATCCGGACTGTCCGGATGGTTTCCGATACTGGTCGAATTTGAATATTTCTTCCTTCCCTAATATTTGTCTTAGGTTAGATGAGGCTTGCTCAACCCTTTGAGGATGTGGCTTGGACCCTCAAGACTTGCCCACCGAAAAGTGTGGCTTTCACTGAATTTTTATTATTTATATAAAGATATATTTAAAAATATGTTTATGATAAAATTATTTTTTAAAATTTCATTTTGAAAAGTACTTTTTTATTACTTCTCAAAATCTAAGTGACTAATTTTATAAGAAGTAATTCTTAAAAAAATTTATTAAAAAACTTAAAGTATTTTTAACGATTTAAAATCATTTTTGATGTTTCTTAGAATTTTTCAAACAGATTTTTAGTATTAAAGTATTTTTTACATTGTTATAAAATAAAAATAAAAATATTAACTACTAATTAAGAATTAATACTATCAAGTGTTTTATATTTATACCTAAAGATTAAGCGAAAATTAACAATGTTAAGCAATAGCCAGTTAAGATTGTGTTCTTTTCATTTTCTGAATTCTAAACCGGGGAAAATTGAAACCAGACCGAAACGCAAATGCTCCGAGATGCTGACAATGCGAAAGAAAATTGACCTTGAAATATCTTAAAATCAGCACCACGTGGCATTGCCTTACGGCGTTTTGACGGACATGAGATGACTCCAAAATGTTCGTCAACAAAATGACGATTGAAATTTGACTCGCGCCAAATTGCCAACAATGACGAAGTCCGCATGCAAATTGTTTCCTTCCACATTTGAAGATTACATCTAGACCAGTTCGTTCTGCCCTGCCAACAAGTGCATCGTGTTTAGAATTTCAAAATAACGAAACATATATTTAATTGGTTATGTTGTTTCTGAATAAAGAATTATTTTTAAAATAATTTAAATTATTGAATGCCAAATTTTTACGGAAATTTAATTATAAGATTGAGAATGCAATTATAAAATCCAAAATTCAATATAAAGCCGTCGGTACAACTCATGGGTTTGGATTTTAGCTTGCCAAATCGAAAGTCTCTTGATGGAATGATGTTAATGTTGACGTAAACGACGCAGTTGTATAATGCTTTGAAATACAACTTTTGATATTGCTACATAGTAATAGTTTTAAAATACATTGTTAGTGTTTATTACGCAATTATCAATAGCTTTACCATTAATGAAAAGCTTTAAAGTTAGAACTACACTAATGTGTGCTCAATTTTTTTTAATATTTTGTAAACACTTTGAGCGGTGCTATCAGCCGAAAAAAAATTCAAATTTCTTACTCCACAATTGCTGAAGATGGAAACTAAATTATTGTATGTAGTTACAAAAAAGTTAATTTCATGAAAAAAAAATATTCTTAAGTAATTTTGATAATTTTATTTTAAAATTAAATAAAAAATAATTATAATAAATATGTCATAAATAGAAGATGAGGGAATTATAAATATTATTAAAAAAAGTTAAAAAAACATATAAATAGTCAAATGAATACTACGCTACATATTACGATATTTAAGATTAAAAAAAAAATGCAACACAATTAATTTAGAACATGTACCATGATCCATTCAATTAATATCTAACAATCACTTGTTTATTTATATTTATTTGTGAATAATTTAATTATAAAATAATAATAAAAAAAAAAAAAAAAAAATCACAGCGCCTTATTTTCACGAGTACCTGACACAAATTTAGCCTAAATTTAGGTAGTAGTCCGTTTTAAACTGGAAAGATGCTGAATAACTTCAAATACTAGTAAGCCTAATGAAAATTATTATATATGATTTAATTATTTTTAGTAGTATTGTTAAAAAATAATCCTGATATAGATTATATGTTTTATAACCAAAACGAAGATATCGTTTCAATAAACATAATTAAAAGTACAACAACCAATTTGTAATGCATATTAACCTCGATTTGCGTACAACTTTTGTTCTTATTTTAGGCACTCGAATAAACATTTTGCTTAAGCACGAAGAAAGAAGACGTATTGATTTGAAAAACAAAAAGCCGGTAATCTACTCTATAGCGTCAAAGATTCGCATTTTTGGTAGCATAATTCCTTTAATTTTCTTTTGAAAGACCTAATTCGGTTAATTAGGCACCCAATAGTAAATGCATACATTGTTGAGTACAAATGTGGTCTGGCATCTTATATCTTTCCACAGTATATGGTTCATTAAAATATTTATACATTATCATTTAAAACAGATTATCTATTTTACTGATGGACTGAATAAATAAATGGAACTATTTCTAATTTTGATTACATAAAATCAATATGTATCTCTTTAATATTCCATTTTTGTTTTCTTTCCACGTCAGAAAATATCTTCTTTTTTTCTAAATAAAATCTAACGTATATTATAAGATCTTTCAACATCATAAACTCATAGACGCGCTTTTCTGGTGTCAATACCAGTTTCTAGATTATTGATATTAAAGAATTGGTTGATCCGCCAGTCGTAATTTTCCTTCGTAACTTGATTTTCCTACGTCGTCGTTGATGAGGGGCCATTTCACGACGAATCTGCATTGTTCGTTCTTTCTATTTAATACAAGTTGGACTCAGAAAACGCTGGAAGCAACTGAGAAACAGTTCATAATCATAAATAAATGGAGTGTGAAACATACAAAAAAGTTTGAATGAATCACAGAAAGTGGCTGCCCATGAAGAAAAGTGCAGGAATTGACTCGATCACGTTATTTGTTAAAATCAAATAATGGTTCCATTTCCACCGTCATTGTCCAAGTCAGACAGAACGTTAAGTTCAATTCAAAAACGCTATCACGACCGAAATTACCAACAATAATATTGTTTAACTTACGGGTAATTATCGAATTGGTCCGCACGGTTTTCATATTAACAATTAAGTTCACGTACAAATAAGTACACGTGCATCCATGGAGTATAGTCGAATGATTTTATTTTAAAAAATATTTGTGTTGACTTTGAGTTTAAATTTTTTAAAATATATTTAAATGTAAGAATTTGGTGTAATCGAAATTTAACTATAGTGCAGTCCTTATATATAATATTAATTAATTCAGAATAAGTGTTATATAATTTGAGAATATATATTTTAAAAAAATAAGTGTGATTCGTATATAATCGATCGCTGAAGTAATAACTAAATATAACAATTTTTTCGTGTAAAAAAAAAAAAGAAAAGAAAAGAAGTCCACGTATTCATTGCTTATAGTTAAATTTATATACTTTCCTTTCTGGTAAACTTATAATAACAATACGCAGCCAAATCGAAACAAAAGACTAGAGCACTAGCAATAGGGGAGACTCGTTGGTTCAATGAATTCAACTCGTCTGTGTCTGACGTTGAGTGATGGATTGGCGTTCCTACAGGGCACTTGCTTACATCTGACGATAAGATAAAAGGAATATTTTATATGATACGCTTTTGCTGGTTGAGAAATAAGAATGCTTCTATTCGAAGTCCACCGCTTCTTTTTCATCCTTTACAGAATTGAGAGTCTTCATTCCAAGCGGACGATACCACATGATTCTGTCTTCACCAACTCCTACTTGGTTGCAACAAAAGAAAATCACTTTAATTGGAAAGATACAATATCTGATTATATATATCTTTAACTTTTATAATTTAATAATCGTTAAATTAAAAATGATAAATCGTGATCAAGATCAAGAAGGATACTTCAATTAATTTCTAATTAATTAAGGATTTTACCACGTCGGATAGTGGTATAAGGTGCTACCGCTAACACATTACCATTGCCCAATTGTCCGAGACACATTTAGACAGTCCCTGTAGGCAAATTGCACAACCGTTTGGAGCTCCCTCTCTGCCAAAGTGGGACCCACCCAGTTCCGTTTCTCCCCAATCATATTACGACGCGTACCACCTCTTCGCAGCTGTATTCACGACAATTTCGTTTTACAGAATATACGGGTTTTCATTCCGTCTTTCACTGTATCGAATTGAAACGCAAGAATTTTCTTTTTCTTCATTGGTCCTTTTTTCAACAAAATTTTATTATTATTGTTTCCCACCTGATAGCCTTTAAAATGCAACCAGAAGGAGAGCGGGAAGGCATATCAGCTCCCGGCTTTCCTCTACTTAAGCGCCTGTACGGGACTCAACTTTTATCTTAGCCATTAGTCCTCTCTTGTTTCTCTCTCTTTGAGATCTGTGTGTTTTCTTTATTCTCTTGAAGCTACTTTTTGTTAGTCCTTGTTTGGCAATCAGAAGTTGAACTGTTACGGGTACGTTTCAAAATCGCTTCGTAACTCCAAGATCGTCATTTTCTAGGGTTTTGGTACTTCCTGAGCCGATTTATTGCTCTTTGTTCCATTTTTGTTCTGCTTCTGGATCTGATTATTCTGTCCTGCTGAAATACATGTTTGCCTGTGTGATTGCATGAACAAGGAAGTTCACACGTGCGATTTTCCATCGCTTCTGCCGTTGTATTTCGAAACATGTATAGCCTTTAATGTTAAGTTAATAAAATTTTTGATTCATATTTAGATTTCTAAAGCCGATGCCGTTCAAAGATTATTAAAAAATAATTTTTTAATTTTTTTCTTTGTTATGCGTAAGTCTTTTTTTTTATTTTTTTATTTTTTTATTTTTTACATTTATCACGGAGTAAGCGTTACTAGCAGGTAGATCTGAGCCTGTTCTGCTAGATTTATGATTTCCGTGGAAGAAAGGTAGAATTTGAATTTTGTTCTATGATACATTACTGAGAAATGATGTTATTTAATTCGAAACACTAGATAAGAATTGAGTTAATCTTCGTTTATGTTTTGCCAAAAATTGAAGAATTTTTGGCTGAGGTGTGTTCTTCATTGACTAGACTTTGTGTTCACGGGTGAACAGTCTTAAAGTCTTGTTTGGTTAGCATTTAGGAAATACGTAGCAGAAAAATAACGGGAAAAGTTAGCCAACAGATTGGCCAAATCTTTGTTTCAAGTTTTTGATGCTCCAATTTCTCTGTTCTTATGGTTATGAATAGGATGAATACGATGGGAGAGTGAATTTTAGGTTCCTACGGTTTAGGAAGTTTAATGGCTTCTTGATCGTATTTCTGATTTCTCAAACTGTATGATCTTTTCATCTATTGCCTTAATGCATTTTAAGCATTAGATCTGCCAGCTAGGACTTGTTAGACTGTAAATTCTCAATTTTTTTTTTTAATTTCTTTTGGCTGACTTTGCATGGTCCTTATTATAAATTCAAAATGTGTTTGAAAGGAACATAAATATTACAAAATAAACTATCTCAGAATGAGTTTTCTCTTTAATGGTGTCTCAATTATAGGGTTCTTATGAATATTAAAATTCTAGTTTAATACATACACGCTTTTGGTTGTTACAATACATTTGATAGCACTTTATCAAAGGGGATTGGCTAGAATACATTGATGTATTGTCAGATCAATTATATTTCAAATGTTTTGTTGGGTGTTTCAACTTTGCTTATTAAATGTTTCAAATTATTTGTATATGTTTTAACTTTTTAAATTTGAAAATTTACATTAGCTTCAAGTTTTTTGTAAGATGTTTACAAAATTTACATGGCAAAAATAATTGGTGTATTATTACATCCATGTATTGTACCCAAGTCCCTTATTAAGTGGCTGTAAAATAACTTTCTGAAGATATATTATTGGTATTTTGTTACTAGAACTAGTTGCACATTTATAAACATCATGTTTGGTCAACGTTGTAGTTATGGCTCCTCCAATTGATACTCGAAATAAATCACCAACTGAGACTCCAATCAAATCTGCTGTCTCTAATGCAGCCAATCCTCCTCTTAATGAAAGAATTCTTTCTTCAATGACCAGGAGGTCTGTTGCTGCTCATCCTTGGCATGATCTTGAGATTGGTATGTATTATTATCGTAGGACAGGTGTGTTATTACTTGGTTTTTCATATTTAATTTATGTGATGACTTAGTATATCATTCCTTGTCATTTACAATGCAGGACCTGGAGCTCCAAAGATTTTCAATTGTGTAAGGATACCGAACTTGAACTATGATTTGGTTACTGTATTTTTGGATGGCCCTGCATATAGATATACATATTTGTGGCCCTGCATGCAATACTTCCTGTTGCTCATATATCCCACAGGAATTCAGCAGAACCTGGTACTTTGGATGAGGCGCTTTAACAGTGCCAACTTCATGTTATATTTGATATCAGCATAGAGCTTGTAATAATTCTGTTGTTTTTAACGTGTGTATGAGGAGCTGTTGGACGGGCATGCACTTATGAAAGTATGAGAACCAAAGTATCTTGTTTTTTCACTCTTATTTCCCAGTGTGACATAGCATCACAGGCTTTAAATATAACTTTGTCTCTCATTCATCATTGATGCCTATTCTCTCGTGAATATGGAGTTTGAGCAAGTGACTAGCTGACTCAGCAGTTTTTGTTAAACATTACACCTTTAAGAGTCTATGCATAGTATTTCTTGTATATCTCTTCCTATTCCCGTATATGCAACAAAGAAAAACAAGCAAGTTTGGGCAATTGACCAAATATTGGTAATTTGACTGATTGTTTATAAAATTGATATGTTCAGAATTATTGGCTTCCGTAGTACATAAAATTTTACTTGTAATTTGATACAATGCAAAGTATATGTTAAACTTTGTACTTTTAGAGTCTATGAACAGTTTTACCTGTAATATATCTTCCTATTACCATTTATTCTAGAAAAGAAATCAAGGATGTTGGTTCAGAGAACTAAATATTGGTAGTTTCACCGCTTGTTTATGTATAAATGTGGTTGGGGTTCTTGCTTGTCCATTATGGTAAAAATTTGGCTGTGTTCAGGTGATTGAAATTGGGAAAGGAAGCAAGGTGAAATATGAACTGGACAAAAAGACCGGACTGATCAAGGTGATCTTATGTGCTAAGCCAATTTCCCGTATACTGTCTCTGGATTAATAATTGATTGCTAAATGAAGGGTAAAATGTTCAGGTGGATCGTGTACTTTACTCTTCAGTCGTGTACCCACATAATTATGGTTTCATTCCTCGTACACTTTGTGAAGACAACGATCCCATGGATGTCCTGATTATCATGCAGGTATGCTGTGTGACCTTCATTTTCATTGCAGATGTTGTACCTTTGCATATAGGCTTGTTGACAATGGCTGATTGCTTGAAAACACTTTACTTTTAATGCCCAAGTTTTTCTGAAGCAGTTGAGATAAAATATTCTCCAAAATTTGAAGCGATTTACTAGCAGTAGTGTCATTTAGCAATTTAGAGATTAACATATGATTGGCCCTTAGGCTTTAAATATTTTTAGGGCAAATGAGATTGGATACAATTTGACAGTTTTTAGGATAGGAATACAGTACTTACTCATTCAACTTTCTATAACACTTTCAGGAACCAGTTCTTCCAGGCTGCTTTCTTCGGGCTAAAGCCATTGGTCTCATGCCCATGATTGATCAGGTATTTAAATCCCATGCAGATATAAGTTCTTCCTGGTGAATATATGTTCTGAGAATAACACTACTTTGATGAACGCAGGGCGAGAAAGATGACAAGATAATTGCTGTCTGTGCTGATGATCCTGAATACCGACACTATAATGACATTAAGGAGCTTCCACCACATCGTTTGGCTGAGATCCGCCGCTTCTTTGAAGACTGTATCCTTTCTAAATATACTATTTTAACAATATCTGTAACTGCAAGTGTATGTTTTATTGGTGAAATGTACTTTCTTTCCATAATACCAGTGAAATCTATAGTTTCTTCTTCCCTTAATAAATTTTTAGACAAGAAAAATGAGAACAAGGAAGTTGCTGTTAATGACTTTCTGCCAGCCTCTGAAGCCTATAAAGCAATCCAGTATTCCTTGTAAGTGATAATCCTTTATGAACCTGATTTGTAGAGATGGGCATGTACACACACAAAAGATGGTTTTCAGTAATCGCTACTTTCATATTGGTGATGATGCATGTGTGCACACTGATTTCTTTGGCTCTATAAATTTGTCATTTCTTTGGACAATTTTTTTTTTTGACATGGTGTAAGAGTAACATATAAAACATCTGATCCTATCTGTGTATGCAAATTACTCTATTTACTTATCCTTGATTAAAGGTTAGGATACACATATTAAGCATCCACATAAGGATTATTGTTAAATTCAAAGGTTCTAATAATCTAATTTCCATTAAGGGTTTGACAAATTTTTTTGCTTTATTCTTTCCATTCTTCTTTAATCCTTCAGATTTGTGTGAACAATAGCCAATTTTTATGCGCAGAGCATTTATGATTGTGGTTTTTAGCTCATGATATGCTTCTTTTTGTTTTGAAGGGATCTCTATGCAGGCTACATTGTTGAAAGCTTGAGGCGGTAGTTGTTTCATCCTCAGAAGTATAGGTTGGGGCGTGATGTTTCATACAGATACAATTTTATTATATTGTCCGTTATCATAACAGGAAACTATATGCGCATGGATTGATTCTGCAAATGTGTGCTTATAATGCACTTTCTTGGTTAACTGGCTACTATGGGGCTTGATACTGAATGGTGATATGATGGCGATAATTTTGAACAATTCTCACTTGCAATGATAGTATTTTTCATATATCCCTTGCCAAAAGATTTATATTGGTTTATTTGTTTACTGGCTTTTCCCATGGAAAGAGGTGCTGCTTGGGAATTGAGATAATTTGAGCTTGGTTTTTCATATCATACCCACTTATAAACTTGTAGTGGGCTTGAGATTTTTTTTCATTTTTATTTTTTTGTTCATTTATATAAGAAAGAAAATTAGTAATTCTTTTCTGGACTTTACAGTGATTTTATGAATGGCCTTAGCTATTGTAATCAGCATTTCTCTGGGATTCCTCCTGAAATTTAGATACCCTCGTTGAAGTTGATGAGAGGTTTTAGCTAAAGAGTATATTTTAGTTAAAGCACCAGTCACTTGTTAGGTGCCAGATTATTTGATGAATTCTATTACCAGGCCGCGTGTTAACCATGAGAAATTTCGTTGGAATAGCTTTGTAAAATTGCTATCATCATTTGACGGTTTCTCAGTTCCTAATGGGGCGAAAAATAGAAGGGAAGATTTAATACTAGGAAAACTCTCGAGTGATTCCTAATACAGGGAAATATTGATTGAAAGAGAAATCCTTTAATGACTTAATATTAATCTTGTCAAGAAAAGCAAATTATCTAAAACGTAAAATCCTCGAGTTTGACTACAGCGAGTCATCCACACAATAAATATCTGTGTTAATTGTGACCCTTAGTAAAAGAAACCAAGAACTTTTTCCCCGACCATTTTTCTCCGAACCTCTTCATGATCCATGATGTCAGCAGATGTTGTCAGCACAATGTATGCAAACTGCAAAATTTAAACAATATATTATCAACATGAAAAAATAATTTGAAAAAACAAAGATAAGGAAAGAAAATGTTCATTTGACCGCGTCAATTTGGTTGTTTAATATAATTATTTCTAACACTTAAAAGCAGTCTCCCCGTGAGAGAATTGGGAATTTTTAAGGTCGAAATGCTAACCTGTCTCGAAGGAAGCATTCTAGGAGCCAAGGATTCAATCTCTTTCCCACTAACATCAAAGCTGGGGCTAATGACCCCACCCTTGTTCAACCTTCCATTCAATTCAAATACAATTTTTCCAGCTCTGTGATCATCCACACTCTGATTCATCGATATATCCTAAAATCCAAAACAGATTCATGCATACAAGTGGGGCATAACTTTAAAAGCACGAAAGAAGAATCGTATAAACAAATGGAAGCTAACCGTGGTTCTGCCTGACCAGAAGAAACCTGATGATAACCTTTGAGAAAGGTCTGATCATGACTTGTCTCTTTCCCCTCTTCTCGGCCTTATACGTGCTATTAAGAGCATCATTCAAGACACTGACTCTTACCATCCTAACAAAGAGGGATTAGTGCAAATATTACACTAACAGTTTAGAAAACAGCACAATGCAGAACATTGTCAATTGTAATAAGCATTACGATCCTTGAAAATTTGAAACACTTTGCATATATGTTTAATTCTTTATTAGACAAAAGTTTCGCATAGTATATCTTCAAGAATGTTGTAGGAAACAATGACTTCCACGTTGCCAACGAGGAAAGGGCCAAGTAACCGTTCCTAAGGGCACCAGTGATACTCCGACTGACCTTGTCTCACCCACAACTGGACTTGCATATATATTTGTTCAATCGCGTACATATATTATATATACGAATCAAACAGAAAAGATAACGCAGCCACTAATAAATTTATAATAATTTTACATAAGGATTCATTAGTTAACAAAAGCCCTTATCCAACTGCATTAACACTGTCTTGTTTTAAGTTGCAACTCAGGTATTTATTCACATGATTTATTCCATGTTAGTGCAAAAATGGTGCATTCTCATTTAAATTACAAATTTTTATGCATATTTAAATAATTGTGTCCAGAATCAGGCAATTGTATACTTATAAAACCTGCCCTTTAATTCATTTCGATGCATCAAGTGTTATACATATAACATACACATTTCAACAAGAGATTAATGTAACGTGTTATCTTCTCACCTAAATAAATAGTTCGTATACATCACTGTCTACAAATGTGAAAGTAATAGGGCAGTTAGACCAAAAGTAACCATGGGTCACGTCCCAAGAGGATCAACCGCCGAACAATAGGACCAACAAATAATTCATGAAAACGCATTGAGAAAGATGAGATATCAGAAAATAAAACAGGGTTGAGAGAAACTGAGTGTACCCGATTGACGACGGAGTGGGTTCAAGGAAGTGAGAGCTTGGTGTCTAATCGTAGGGGTTTGGCCTCGAAGCTGGAATTGCGTGCAACGGAGCCGAGTTAAAGTGAGACGTGGTTATAATTACTCTCTTATCCTTTTCGTAACGGGGCAATTATTTGAAATCTTATGACGATATTTTTTTTAACAATGATCATTTACTTTCTTCCTTAAGTTTGTATTTGTGTGGCAAAATTATAAAATAATTCGTACAGTAAAAAATTTATTAGCTTTTCAGTGTTAAAAGTGTATATTTATTAACTATTAGTTACCTTCCCCAATATTTAAATTTCTTAAAATAAATTCAATTATTTTTCACCAAAATTTTCTCATATATTAACATTAGTATGCTATAATATCTTATATTTTTAAAAAATATTTATAAATAAGTCATTAGAATTATTGACATTAGTATTTTGTAATATCTTGAATATTATATATTAATTTTAATACACACACACACACACACACTTTATTTTCTTATCATTATGTTTTCTCTTTTCTCTTTTGATTGCTCAGTTTAATTATATGTATTTTTATATATTTTTAACTTTATCATGATTTCTCATTCAATTGTTTAATTTGATTCTTATATATATGTTTTTAAGTTTTATTTTGTTCTCTATATTGACATATTTTTGTTATATTTTAAGATAATATTTGTTTAATTTAATTTAAATTCATAGTTCTATTTTTATTATTTTAAACTAATCTAACTAGTATAAACATTAAGTATATATAAATAAATTATAAAAGTTTCTTTGTGCTGTATTATTATGATAATTCAATTTATGTATATTTATCATATATATAGTTTTTAAATATCTATAACATATATATAAGTATATATTAAATGCAAGGATACATGTGTCAAAAAATCACATTAAATTTTTTTTGTTTATAAAATTAAATAATATGCCGAAAATAATAAAAAAAAAATAAACATAGTTTAAATGTCAACGGTCATGTTTATTCAAAGTTATGTAACATTTGGATAAATTCAAATTTAAAAAAAAAAAAAGAAAAAACACAACACAACACTATATTAATCTCAACAACCTAAATGAAAGATTATTAAGGTAAATTACATGCAAAATTATTTAATTATTAAGATTACAAGCATCTTATGCTATAAATCAACATATATATTAATATACATATGAAATAAATTTAGAATTTAGTGATTTACCAATTTTAAAACTTAGAATCGATGAAGATAAAATCCAAAAATTTGAATCCTCTACAATCTATATACCACCAAAAAAGAGGAAGCATCATCAGCAAATATGGGAGAGAGAAAGATGATTTTTCTTTTCAATTTTTATTCTTATCCATCTAAAAATGAAAAATAAACGTATATATATATTTTCTTGATTTTGCCTTTAATTAATTTGATAATTATTCAATAAATATTAATTATTTAATAATTAGATATAATATTTATCTAAAATATAATTTACTTAACCATTTAGCAAAATCAGAATAAATATCAATCAAGGGTTTATTTGCAAATATCAAATTTTTCAAATTTTTCTAAATTAAACAAACTAATTTAAATTTAATTCTTTAACTTTAAAAACATATTTTTCACGTCCTTTGATAATGTATATTTTTCATAAGTCATATAACTTACATTAAATTATACACGCGTGCACACACAAGTCCACAAACTTTTTAATACTTTAAAAAATTATAAATATATATGTAATACTTATATATATTATTTGACCTTATATTAAATTAAAAAATTCTAGAGTTTTATAAATAATATTTTCTCTTTTTTTAGAGCTTTTCTCAATGTGTAAAGTTATATGTGTAGCCATTATTCGTCTCCATACGTAAAAAAATACATAACTAAATTAATTTTAACATAAAAGATATAATAAATCTCGTACTTATGCACTATATAAATTATATATATTCACGTTAAATTCGACCATAATGTTTGTGTTAAATAATTACACCACATACTAGTATAATTATACGATAAATAATTGATCATATATATTATCATGTAATTTATTATTATTTAATCATATTAAAAAAAATGGTTCTTTTATTATTAATCTATACTAATTTTTTAATAACATGACTATCATTGGTATTTGCACCAATATCAATTAATATTCATCAATACGTTTATTATGCGATATTATTGCCTAGTTAATATTAATTTTATAAGATACAACTTTGATAATATTATTTAATAATTAAATAAATTATTTAAACAATTCACTTATATAATTTATTTAAATATATAATAAAATAAAAAAATAGTTTACGTATGTGAATAAAGAATTTTTGCTTTTATTAATAATATATAAATATAAAAAAAAATTTAATTTATAACAAAAATAACTTTTAGAGCATATACTAACACTACATACCCTCGTTTTATTAACTTATTATTAATTAAACAATGTCATTTATGTTTAATAAACTAAAATAGATAGCAGAATTGGCATTGTCTGTTGGTAATAAGGTGATATACGTGAGTTTTATTGTTCCCACATTCCTTTTAGAACCTTGTGGGAAGGGATTTAAGACTTTGTTTAGACTGCCTTTGAAAAACAAGAAATAACATATTTCATAATTTTAGATTGTCACGCTTCGAACTGAGTTTCACATATGACCATCACCGCATTTCTTCATATTATGATCATATAGGCTAAAATTATAATACGAGAGTTCGTCGGGTTTTAAGTATCATTATTTTTAAATTTCAAATATTCAAAATAAATTTTAACTAAGAATTTAAATAATATAAAATATCTAATTTTATTTAATATTATACAACTAATTTAAAATCAAATAACATTTTAAAAACATTAAAAACAGTAAACATAATTATTAAATGAAATCCAATGAACTTTATAAAAATAGTGAGTCGAGACAAAAATTATACCTAAAATTCTTAAACCTTCAAGAAATGATCACCTCAACTAGATAACTCTTTACTTTACTCTAAATACCTAAAACTAAAATGTGAGGGGGATGAGTATACGAGAGTATACTCTATGAGTGGATATGAAAATATATTTATACACATATACACATAAAATAGTTTAACGAAAATAATTTAAAAAAGTTATTTATGTATGTATTGAAAATAATTTAATTTTAATAAAACTCATAGTCAATAATCCAAAAATCATTAAGTTAGTCATCTTTTTGGTGATTACTTTGATCAGGAGCAACCCTAAGCCATCAATAAATTTTTTATCCAATTAAAATAA
>JAWDEX010000005.1:4066004-4087341 GCA_035221805.1 Trichilia hirta | reverse complement strand
AACGAAAATTTCTTTAAACTTAAATACGGAGTATTATGTAGATACTTTTGTGATTAATAAAATTTTTTTGTCTTTCTTATTTTATAAGATTTTTGTTATTGTCCTTAGTGTACTAATTAAGATTTTATATTTACTATTTATAGTAATTTTTTGTATTTAATATAATAATAAATAAATATCTTTTATACAATAAAAATTATAATTTATCAAATATGATAATCTTAACAAGTGTCCTAGGGGCACTATTTAACAAAACTCATTTTATAATTTAACATTTTTAGGCAATACTTTTTAAAAGCAAAGAAGGGTTTGCTTTTAAAAAACCACTCATCAAATAATCTAGGACATTTAATGTGATATTTTGAATTCTTGTTATAACCTAATTATATTAACAAAAGTATAATTATATTCTATATTATTATAAATCTATATTTTTTATTGTAGATTTATTATTATATTACAATTTTTTTATCACAAAGAGGGTTAAATTTTTATTAAATTAATTTATTTGAATATTATAATTTTATTTTTGTAAAATAACTATTTATTAATTTAAAATGTGAAACTATTTATTTACGTATATAAAAAAAATGTTATCGCTAGTCTATTATGATATAATAAAATTTCTATTATAAAAATTAATTATATATTTATTATAATCACTATATATTTTGACAACACTTTAATAATAAAATTTATCAAATGTTCATATTCTATTTTTAAATGTCACTATACTTTTAATAGCATAATTTATTAAATATTTAGTTATTTTTTATTAGTTAATTATTTTATCAGTACAATAACTGTTGGGGTGAAAAATAATTGCTATTAAACGATAGGAACATGACCTTTACCATGTGGTCAAGAAAGTCAAAGAGTTTGATTCAAAAATTGAGATAATATCACGATGTTACACCCTAAATCGGATCCAATATGCAACGACCATCACATATCTTTGTATTATAATCTTGTAGGTTAGAATAGTAATACAATAGTCTATAAGACTTTATGTATCATTGCTTTTTAACCTATAAATCATTCATAATAAATTTCAAATGCAAATTTGAATAATAAAATATATTAATTTAAATAATGTTTCATAAAAATTTCTTAAAATTAATGATATTTTATATGATTAAATATATTATTCAAAATATTATATGATATTTAGTAGACCCTATAGTAAAAATAAGTCAAATTTATCTTTCTACTAAAGACATGATAGTTTTCAAATCTACCATTTCATCGTATTCTCTAGTGTCTCTAACCTAAAATGATGAGGTGAAAAATAAGTACACCAGAGTATCATCGTGAGTGAACCATTACAATAAAAAATAAATCAGGGTGAATTATTGGGATGTTAAAATATTTAATATAAAACATCATTTAAACTCATATGTATTTTCAAATAATTTATTTACTCATTTATAAACTTTATTTTATGTATTAAACCTATGTTTTCTTATAAATTCTTAGGCTGTCAACCTTCTTAAGATAATACTTTTTTCGGAGTACACTCAAGATCACCAGTGAGCTTTTTATCGCAACAATCATTTACATTACCAAAATAATTTTACACATGTTAAAGAAAATCATTTAAATCAAAATGTTGCCATCTCACGAGTGTTGACTACAAATAATTACTTAATAATAACAACGATTGTCCTTACATTAATCGTCAATTTTATAATCGACCTTATCAATGACCTAGGTGACTTCTCAGGGATTTTATTATAGGCTATCCAAAATAATAATCAGCTCTACTAGTCACCAAGGTGTCCTTTTGCAAGTCTAATTATAGGTTACTTAAAAACAATGATCGGCTCTGCTGATGACCTACGTGACCTTTTACAAGTCCAATTATATGGTACTTATAAATAATAATTAGCCATGCTGATCATCCAAATGGCCTTTAAATAAGTCAACTATAGGCTACCTAAAATCATGGCCCACTAGCCTTGTCACTATAAAATTCATATAAAACAAATTATTAAAATAAACAATTAAATATTTAAGCCCCAAGGGCTATTTCAATAACAAACAAGTAGATATAATAGTAATACATAGGCTACATGAAACATATTTGAAGAAAACATCCCAACTATATGAAACATTTTAATAAAATAGTTATTTAAATCAATTTAATTATTATTAAACACATCATAATGTATTATGTAAAGTAATGGGTTTACTCACACTCAAGGGAGGTAAGCACTCCCTCATGTTCCTCATGTCAAGAGAATTTCTCTCTTGATTTATCGACCCCTAATACTTGCACAAACAAATTCTTTTTAATCCAACCATGCCTTATATGTAACTTGCACTATATTATTTTTAAGGCAGAGAATCATTTCTATGTGGCCTCTTCTCGGATGGGCTACCCTATCCAAGTTACTCGAGCCTATAAATATTCGTAAACAAGTTCAACAACCTTTCCTCCATATCATAACACATACTATGCAATGAATGATGCACGTGAACACAATGACATCTATATTAGCCATCTTTATTGCCTATTTATATATAATTTATCCAATCTCTCCCTCTCTTAACAAAGCTAACACTATGACTACGTCCATTTTCACTTTAAAATAATTCATTTCTTATTTTTTCAACACTATACAATATAGAATTATCACAATTTATCAATCCAATTAATAATTAAGATATGCCTAATTTTTATGTTTAGATGAATAATAAATTCTAGATATTCTTTCTCTAATTTATGCTCTAAAATGACTCAAATTAAAAAGGTAAGATTAGACATACACTTATCTAAACTTAGAGATGATTATTGAGTCTAATTTTGCTCATTTTTATCAATTAGTCTCCATTCATCTGAATTCTTTCCTTCAATTTCTTTTATATCTGTAGGCAAAATTTTGATTAAACTAGATTTTCAAATCGTGATGTTGATTCCCAAAGCAAATTAAGAAAAAACTAAAAAAATTGATAGAGATTTGAGTGAGAAGAAGATTGAATCTAAAAAGATGAATAATATAAGATAAAATAAAAGAGTAGAGAAACTAGAGAAGAAGGGAAAATGGAGAGAATTTAGGAATCTTCAGTGTATATATAATAAATGGTAAAATGACAAAATTGTCCTTAAAAAGTGAAAGTAAAAAAATTCAAGAAGGAGGAAAATAGTTAAAAGGTGTGGAGGAAGACATGTCCAATGTTGAATAGGTCCTATTTGTGAAACTAGGACTAGCCATGAACATTTCAGCATTGTACCAGCTATTCCCTATCTCTTGTTTAACTAAAAAATATTACTTAGGTCCACTAATAAATAAAATTAACTTTTAATATCATTCAGATTCTCATATTTTTAAACTTTAAAAGTATAATCTTTATCAAAATAAATTCTAAAAATACACATTACTTCAACGTTGTATCAACTATTTGTTAATTATGCAAATATAAGCGTATGAATAAGATAAAAAATAACTATATTACTCCTCAATCTAAAGTACGGGATTCACACTTGGGATCATTTTTAGCCAATAGGAAAAACACCCATCTAGATTATCACCTTGTCGATGCCATCAACCTTAACTTAGGGTTAAGAGTATTAGTTAAATCCCTTAAGATAACTGTTCAATAGTCTCATAATTTTTCTTATTGAGTTAGGAGCCACCATTCTTTGACTCATTTTTGATAGTTATAAACCGACGTTATCAAAAATGAGAGTACAATGAAAAAGATCACGTGTCAAACACTGCAGATGTACTCTTTTTACTAATTTTTATAGGCATTGTTGCGTATTGGGCTACTATTTCTGCGTAGTCATAAAGAAAGAGGTGGTATAACATAATGATTGCAGTGCAATAAATTAATTAAGTCTTACATGCAACTTCCCTGTTAAAATAACCAGTCAATCCTATTCTCTGAGAGCCCACATAGGATGCTTACACGACACGATGGTTATACCTATAAAATAAAGTCAAATTTAGCGAAAAAGAAGTTAGGGTTTGATACAAAGACATTTTTTACTATTCACCATCTACTTCAATCAATTTCTCTCTACAAGATTACTAGTAGTGACCCTCGTACGTAAAACTTTACTTTTGCTGCTTCTTCTTTCTTAAATTCTTAATTTCCTTACTCTCTTTTTTTTTGCCAGACTTTGGCATTGTAATTGTTTTGTTGGACATTTAGCATAATTTGGAGTTTTTTTGTGCTTATAGATCTCAAGATCTAAAAAATCATTAAATTTTTTACCGTACAATATCCGAAGAGAGCTTTATTGTTGTTTGACTAATACAATAGCCCTCAAATTTTGCTTATTAACAATAACATTAACTTATTTTATAATCAGTAGTAATCTCAAACTGATCCTAAGCTGCTCAAACTGGTGTAACATAAGATTTTTTTGAAATTGGAGAGTTATAGGTCGTTTAACTGTGAATATAACAGTCGTAATTATTTTTATAATTGTTATTTTTTTATTATAATTTCTAAAATTTTTGTCATATTCAAAAGTACATCTGAATGTACCCTATCACTAGCCAACGAATGCCTTATTGGCCATCATCGGACTATTATCCGTTAATGCCCATCTCTTCTTCATTATTCCCTTTCGTTTTCAAAAAATAAAAATAAAAATAGAAGGGCATCCATTGGAGGCCAACGCGGCCCCTTTTGACTGCATCCCTCAATAAACAAAATAAAAGAATAAGGAAAAATGAATTCACTGGTCTGTGTCCAACAATTACAAATCAAAAAATCCTAAAACCATAAACCCTTTCTTTCTGTCTTCTTTCCTCACACGAGTCGACAGCCACCATCACCCCCCAAAACCCTGATCGAAAAACCTTAAAAACGGAAATTGAAAGAGAAAAAATCCAAGAAAAAATAACAAACACGATGAGCTCCTTCAGCAACAATTTCGACAATCTCCTTCTCCAAACCCTAATGGGTCGCCTTCAAATCCGGCCACCGAATAGCTCACCATCCAATCCTTTCCTTTCTCAACAATCCCTCGAAGAACTTTTCTTTGACGCCGCTAATCTATCCGATTCGGACGATGAATCCAATAAAACCCAGCTCGCTAAAGAAGAGTCAAAGCTCGAGAAAGAAATCATCAAAATAGTTCTCTCAGGAAATAGCGATGCTCTCAAACCCAACTCGGGTCAAGCTGTAACTATCGGCGAACACCACATCTGTGTTGGGTTTCACGAGGAAACAGATTCCGATTATCGGGTTTGGGAGTGGCACGGGCATATAATGCTTTTTGATGAGGAAAAGGGGTACACGCCGGAGTATATATATGGGAATTATTTCGAGAGGTTGCAGGGGAAAGTTCCACGTGTCAGTGTTGTTGAGAAGGCGAAGGAAGAGGACGAAGAGGAGGAGAAAGTCGGGAATTTGGGGTTGAGAGAACTGATTGATGGTGGGTGTACTAATAGCGGTCGGATTCTTCATCGGAATATTAGCACTGGTTCTCCAAGGTTTGTGTGAAAAGCCTTTTATTGGTTTCCTACAAAATATTTCTTCAAGAATTTTATTTATTTGTTTATAAAATTGAAATTAATATTGTGTTTATTCTTGAGCATTACGTTTAGGTGCAGGCTGTTTTTGGTCACCAGTATGCTACTGATTAATATGAACCCTGTTAGGATAAATATATAAAGAAACAATAGTATCCTTTAGACGAGGAAAATATAAATGTGTGATATCAATTATGGTAGCATTCATGAGGGATTGATTGTTGTCAGGTTGGAATTGGTTGTAGGTGTGGTTTTTATTGTTGGTGCTCCTAGCATTCCATCTGTTATAGTTGTGGGTGTGGGTAGTGTGCGTCATATGTCATTGAAAAGGGTCATTGCCTTTTAGTTCACCTTTCAGTTTGAGCTGAGCATGGCCCATTTTTTTTTTTTTTCGATTGTATGTAAAAATAGTAGCATAGGTAAAAGGAGATCCATCCTTTGGTCATCATTTTAAGATAAAGTTGCATTTGATGTCTTTCTCCATTTAAGTTGTACTAATGATAGTTATCATTCCTTGGTGAATGTCAGGTAAGACTTTCCTTCCTGAGTTATTTTGTTGACACTCTAATGTTTTGGCAGCAATTAGTTAGGTTTGAGTTAGGTTAAAACTACATACGCATGTTCCTGTTTGGTCAAGTTGCGAACCTCAGGGGTTGTTTAGTACTATTTTACCAATCCCATTTTCGTTTTTCACATTTAAGAAGGATCAAGATGCTTATTTGGCATGTATTTTTTGTAAAATTGTGCTTACAAAACGCAAAATATTAATTTTATGGTTAGAAAGTAGAAAACAACTTTTTATTATTTACTTGAACATTTCAAATCTTTGTAAGGGAAACCGATTATTCATTCAACATTCTTCTTTCTTGTTTTCTACCCTGCCTTCGTCATAATTTATTGAATAGTATCAAATTATGATATTTTTACAATAAAAAATAGTACAAGTTTATTCAGTATTTTTAAAAACTTAAAATTAGTCAAAGTAATAGTATTAATCATTCACAATGTTTAGTTGATAAATTTATTGAAAAAGAAAATTTCTAGATATTTCTGCTGGATGCTTGTTATTGTTTTGTCTTCAAAATACTGTTTTCAAAAAAATTACCAAATATGATATTGAATTTTGAAAATGCCAAATCAAAAGAAACATTTTTGTATACATCTTTGTTTTGATAAACTGCCAATTAAAAACACTATTGAACCTGTTGGCCATTGGCAACATCCCACAGGTGAGAATAAAGTATACAATGGATGAATGCTGTTACTCATTAGCTACAAGCTTTAAAGTTCCATTTAAAAGCTTTAACTTAGCACATCACAGTTGGACAATTGAGTTTTTGCTGATGCGGAACATGTCGTTAACACAATGTAAAGGTTGTATTTTGAATGCAGGGTCTTGTTTTGGTTGGTTCTAGGAGTTGTGGTTGACAGTCTTAATATAAGAAATTATTATACAATTTTTTTTTTTTTTTTTGAGAATCACAGGGCTTTGTTTCATATTGGTTTAATTTGCTCCCATTTAATGCCCGGTGAACGGCTGTAGATCCATCTTCATGATACTAGTTGGGTTAATTCTTCTTTGAAGTCTAAAAGCCATTATTTTTCATGATACTGTAGATCTATCATTATTATTTTTCTGCACAACTACTTGGATACGTTTTTTAGGAAGTTTTACTTGAACATATTTGCCAATAAAAACTGTGCTTAAAGTACTCATTTAGAAAATTTACATGTTGCTGCCTCGTTATTACCCATTCAGCCATTGCTAAAACTGTTCTGCATATTCTTTCTAATAATGATTCTGAGATGCTAGGTTTCTATTTTTAAATGTAAGCTGAAAGCAGTGGATGTTCTGGGATTCTTATTTTGTTCAGTCTAAATCGCACTCTTTATCACTCTTTCCTATCCAACTGTATCGGCATGCAATTGATGTTCTAAAAGCACATTTGGTTTTTCTTTCTGTTTTCCTCTCTGAATTGTGCAGGTTTTAGTTAAGGTCGTAAAATTAGTTTGTGCCAGCGGTTGAATTTTGAAATTCAAAGCTGCCATTCAATGCATTGACTCAATTCCCAACTAAAGATTGAGGCCTCAATTGACAGTCGTACACACAAATGATGGAGCAGTTCCAGGGTTTGTTTGTTGTCTATTGAAGTTTCATATTTGAGTTTCAAATATATGGTTGACAGAATATGAAATACTGGTTTTGTATGACAAGACATGATTATGACAAAGTAGCCTCCTGTTTTATGAGCGGAATAAATTTTTGCATCAATCTCTACTCATTAACCTTGTAAATTTTATTCATGGCCATTTCTTCTATTGGGGTAGATAGGCAAATGCAGGTTTTCATTAGTGCTGAAAGTGCTCGTATTGTCATTCCATTGCGTGCTCCCTATCTCTCTCCTTAGCATTGAACAATTATTTTAGTTTTTGTGGGATCGCTACCTGTAATGCCTTCTCTTTCTCCCCTCTTCGTTGACTGGCATGAATTGCAGTTAATGCTCGAGCGAACCATGAATATGATAGGTATATCTCGAAATCGAGAGACAATTTTCAAGTCTTTCTTTTTCTGATGTACTATTGTAATTTTAATCTTCTCCTCTACCTGGAACTTTTCCACAGATGTTTGGTGTAGATATTTTATTCCAATTTGGATGTGAAAGCTGATGATTTGAAGCATTTCATAAACTTAGAGAATGTAGATTTCACTTTGAAAAATCACTGGACCAGTCATAATACATTTAGCCTTGTGGATGCTCAACTAGTTATATTTGCGATGAGCCCTATTTCTTTTTTTCATAATAATATCCATTTCTCGACTTAAAAAATAGGAAAGGGGAAAAGATTGAAGATTAAACTATAGCGAGAGGAAACTTGAGACTGACCAAGAATTCAATGTATTCTGGGTGAAATAGTTTTTGGTCCCGTCTCACTGAAGAATAGAAGAAAAAACGAAAAAAGACCCACCTCAGACTAGAAAAAAATCTCAACCGTCCGTAGATGGGAATCCAACTGTAATAGGGATAGCCACATCAGCGATCCGAGTGAAATTCTTTCGACCAGTAAGAAAGCAACTCACCTCTCTATATAAGCTCTCCCTCGTTTTTGGTTTTCCCCATCGACCTCCTTTGGTGTCTACATTGTCTCAAAACTCTCTAGGAAGTAATTACCACATCCCTCGATTTCTGAACAATGGCTAAAGCCGAGAAGAAGCCGGCAGAGAAAAAGCCCGTAGGCGAAAAATCTCCAGCCGCCGCCGAGAAGAGGCCGAAAGCCGAGAAAAAGATCTCTAAAGATGCCGGCGATAAAAAGAAGAAGAAGATGAAGAAGAGCACTGAGACCTACAAGATCTACATTTTCAAGGTCTTGAAACAGGTTCATCCCGATATCGGAATATCGAGCAAGGCGATGGGCATAATGAACAGTTTTATCAACGATATTTTCGAGAAATTGGCTCAGGAAGCGTCTCGTCTCGCGAGGTATAACAAGAAACCGACTATTACATCTCGGGAGATCCAGACCGCTGTGAGGTTGGTGTTACCCGGTGAGCTGGCCAAGCACGCCGTTTCAGAAGGCACGAAGGCCGTGACCAAGTTTACCAGTTCTTAATCTTGTTCATTTTTCTGTTTCCGTGTTTCAATGGGCCTACGTTGTGTTGTGTCTAGGGTTTGATCGGTTTAATGTTTTTCTCCTCTTGGTAGATGTAATGACTTAATGGGCAGATAAATGAAATATTTTATCTTTCTATAGTGGGTTTTGATAACAGTGTGTTGTTTAAAAATTGATGTTTATACAGAGGAACTGAATCTTAATTAGGTGGTCTTCTGGAATTAGTTGGATTGTCTGATTGAGAAAATTGAGAAAATATCTTAATGGAGGATTGGCTCTATCTTGTTCTATTTAGAATCAGAAGACACGGGAAGGTTTTTCTGAAGCAATTAGACCTAACAAACTCTAGAAGCAATTGTGGTACTTTACAATTTGTGATAATTTCTTGTAATTTGATTAAGATGAAGGATTCAGTAAACGTGAATGTGTAGTCCTTGAGCTGTTGCTAAGTATACAATTGAGAATAATAGGATGTAGAAGTATTTTTAAGATGATGTAGGTGGCGAGTGTAACATCAACAAAAATGACCAGAACAAGAAAGAGCGAAAGGGGGAATAAGGATCAATACCCTAAAAATATTATTTTTTGATGTGGATCTTGAGGAAATAAAATGAAGAAATGAGGAGAAAATTGTTGTCAAGACTAGAAGGGAATGAAAATTGGTGATTGCGTTTGTTAAAATCGATAAAAACAGAAACTTGGCTATGAAAACAGGAGTTCCTGAAAGGTACTTGGCTGTGACCCAAAAGCATTCGACATCTAAATTTTAAATTTTAATTGCTTAATGATGCTGACGCAGAATGATAGTTTTGAACTTGGAAGGCTACCAGAAACTAAAAGAATCTGCTGAACCATGCGAAAGGTGTAATATGGGAAGCAGCATAGCACTTGGTTTCCGAGACAAAAAATGTCATGGGGGTGGCAGCACTGTTGAACGTTGTTCACACATATATATTCATTAATACAAACCACATCCAAAATCAGCACAGGTATTTTGTTTTATTCATAGATGATTTACTCTTAGATTATTGAAGCACACTTCTGAAGTGAAAATCAGAAGGCTGCCTGGTGTTTAGTAGGTTCAAAGAATTTGTAGACGAGGATATTGGAAGCAATAACAGAAGGTTATAGCCATCAAAAGAATAATTGCAGTGGAAAAACAGAATCATTGTTGAGATGATCACAGCAATGGTAAGTGAGAAAAGGTTGCCTAAAAGCATTTGAGTGAAAAGTGTTCACACCATGTATATATCCTGAATCCGTGTCCAACCGAATCAATGAAGAGAATGGATCATTTGAAACTTGGAGTTGAATAATGCATGTTATGCACATATTCCTTATGAAAATAGAACTCGAGCTATATGAGAGAATTTAAAATACATTTATGTTGGGATACAACTCCAATACAAAATAAATTTGATTGTATAAAGCTGAAATCAAAAATGGATTTTTGTAGGGTACAAACTCCAACATAACGTCGTAACTGAGAAGTTGATTCTGAGCAAGTAGTTTTTAATGAAAGGCTCTGTGGGGTTGGAATAGAAATAAAAGGCATGAATAGTCATATGTTCTTCATAAGCAGCATAAAATTGAAACCTTGTAGCAAGAAGAAACTGCTCCACACTCACCATTCGAGTGCAAAATTTTCTTCCCTAGGATCTTTTGCGAGGAGAGCTAGAATACCGAATGAGGTATCAATCTTGCAACTTTTCTAATATTCAACCAGAAAGCTTTGTAGAAACTCTAACAAGAAAAAAGAAATTTTGGTAAAAACAATGAAGGCAGTGACAAGTATGATAGGAAAGAATCAAACTCAGGAACTTGTTGACTCAATCAAAAGACTGAGACGTCATGGGAGTCAAACTGATACTCAAAATAAAATTCAAACTAGATGGGAGCATACAGCAGTACAAGGCTACACTAATAGCTTTAGGATTTATTCAAAATCCGAGTACTGATTTTTATGAATTTTTTTCTTCTATTGCAAGATAAAAGGTTATGAGAACTTTGTGAGCTTTTGCTTCACAAAAGGATGGAAACATTATCAACAGAATGGAGTTCTGGAAGAAGTTTATGTTGATTAGCCTCGGGGTTTTATTTTAAATGCACGTGGAAAAAAGTTCATAAAAAAGGCTCTTCATGGGCTAAAGCATGTAGCACAAATGTAGAATTCTGATATGAATAAAATCTTCTCACGAGAGGTTTTGAAAGATGGTAAAATAAGCCAAAACTTAGCATTTTGAACAAAATATCTTTTATTCTCATTGTCTATTTGAAAGTCAATGTTTTGGCAAAAAAACAAACCTGATATTATATAACAGAAAAAAAAAAAATTTGTGAGATGAGTGATTTGGTCCTACTGCATTAAACTTTTGGGAATTGAGCATCACAATTCAAAATGAGATTTACATTTCTTAAAAAATAAAAAATTTAAAAAAAAAACTGTAGAGAATGTGCTAAAAGAATTAATTTGCTGTGTTGCAAATCAGTAGCAAATGAAACTGAAGAAAGAAGATGGCGCTGAGAAGGCAAAAGCTACAAAGGGTAAAAGTCTTATTGGCAGCCTCTTGTATCTTATTGCAACCGTATCTAATATTATGTTTGCAGTTAGCATATTTCCCCGTTTTATTCATGAACCAAGACAGATTTATAATCGGTTAAAACATTATTGAGATATTTGCAGTGAACACTTGATAATAACATTATGTATGTGATTGCTGAAAACTTGAGTATTCTAACAATGATTGAGTTGGCTGCTGAAGCACAATATGTCGTTGCTGCCAATGCTACATCTCTAAGTATTATGGCTTTGAATAATCCTAAAAGATTTTGGAGAAAAATAAGAGAAGAGAACTATATGTTATCACAAAATATGTCATTACAAAAAATGCCAATTAGTCATCATCGCAGAAAGCAGATTGCAATCAAATTTCACTCAATTTGAATAATGCAGTACAGAGTAGCAGCTAGTTTACCTTCTTGACAAAGCTAGTTTGGTGTCTATCAACTTCTCCAGAAATATCTTGAATTAAATCTCGATTCAATAGCCAGAACGTTGGAATTTCTCCAGGAATATGATTCTAGAATTATCAAAGCAGAATCTAGAAAATTGTACAAGAAATACCTTGTCAACAACTCCTTGTTCATAAATTGGTTTGCAAATCAATCGTTTGAATTTGTGGAATTTCTTTACAGCATTCCCTCCATCTTTGGAACTTTCTATTCTAAATATCACCAAATTATAGCTAGTGAAAGTCTACTCGACTGGTACAAGTGTTTAGGAAACACTAATTTTACTTACGGCTGATGTTACCACTTCTATGAATTCAAATTCACACTACTGTATATTGCAAATAAAGGAAGGACAATATTTCTCGTAGAGGAGTTATCAAGAATCTGTGATCATCATATTGCATTTCACAAATTCACATCTCTAGGACTTCCTCATAGGAAACAATTTGAAGAATCATGTTTTCAGTTTGCTGACATAAGAAATAGTTTCCTCATTATTACCAAACAGTTACTATTTCAAGGGAACAAAATTTCATTTTATAACTAGACATCGGAAAACTAATGAAAGTTTTCACTTTAAAATGACATGGGAAATCTGTATATTTGTAACTACTGCATTCCTGATTAAACCCCAATACTAAAAGATTTCATGAATTTTCACTTTTATTTGACAAGTAATAATTCTATTCCAACCAAAAACCATCACACCTTAGTTAGCTTGGACCGGGCATTTAGTACAATGCCTAGGGAGAATAAGTTTGAAGAATAAATGAAATTCATTATTGATAGTTATTGGTAAGCTGAATGCTTAGTCTATTCATTGTTGGGCTTAAATGCTTATTCTATTCGTTGTTTGGCATAGAGTGTTTAAGGACCTAAAAGGTTCTCTTTCGACTCTATAGATCTTAAGAAGTATAATCTTCATATTTGATTATTTAATCGGGATGATAAAAATCCGCATAACTTAAGTTGATACAAGTCATAAGCAAACCTACAACAAAATATCATTTAGTTCATCAATGGTGGTCAAGTACAATGGTCCTAACAATGATTTTGGAAGTATTTTTGTGTATTATTTTAATGCTGGTTTCAGTTATATCCTCTGGAACTACAATAATCCTTAAAACAAAATTCAACCTTGGCACCTTTTGAGAAGAGTTATCCTTTAGAGAGCTTCATACAATGAAAGTCGTAAGCCGTGTGACTCAGTCCTCAGAAGATTTTACAGAATTGCTTACCAACAAAATCTGACCATCTATATATATATTTTTTGAAAAGAAATCTAACCACATTAAAGCTTAAACAGGTCCTTGGTTCTACAATAAACAAAGAAACAGTACCAAAACGAACCAATGAGAATTTTCTTTCCTTGCTAGTAACTAAGGAGAAAATTTTTGACACATGTCCCACTTAAAATGAGCCAATAAAGAAATGTCGTCTCTGCAAACTGAATAAAGGTGGCAGCTTCTTGTTACTCCGACCCAAGGGGAACAAATCTATGCAACTTTCTTTCATTATTAGGCATGAAATGCTAAGTCACAAGCACAAAATAGGCATAATATACTTTGATACAGTTTCCCAGTAGTCTGGTAGCAAGAAAAATGAGTTCCTGTTACCATCATTTCTTTCCAATCAATGTTCCAATATCCTCTAGCATTTCTCCCCTTCTTTAAATAAAAAAAAAATGCCCTGAAATAAATTATTCTTTTTAATGGAAATCTCTTCTACTAGAAATTGACATTCATAAACAATACAAGGATATTCCAATACAAACATATTAGTCACTAAAACAATACAAGGATATTCCAATACAAACATACGAGTCACTAAAACAATCAAATATATGCAGTGCACAGAAATAGTAAAACCAGGTGCCGTTAGAAGAGCACCAACAAGATCGAATAATAAACATCCCCATTTGATGCTAGTAAGTTAAATGTTAGAACCATTAACTTGATTTCAGTCGCTCCAAACAAAGGAAGTTCTAGGTACTGACAAAATAAAAGAGGTGCAATGATCCTAATTCCTACGAACATGGAGCTTTCCTAAAAGCCAAATACATCAAGAAGTTGCACACACACAACTGAACATAAGAAGTCTAAGATCTAAGCCTTCTTTGGAGATTTGGTGGCCTTGGATGGAGACTTGGGCTCTTTGGCGGCTACCTTCTCAGATTTTTTAGGCAGAAGAACCGGGTTGATGTTTGGCAAGACTCCACCATAGGCAATAGTCACACCAGCAAGAAGCTTCCCAAGTTCCTCATCATTCCTTACGGCTAACAGAACATGCCTTGGAATAATCCTATTCTTCTTGTTATCCCTAGCTGCGTTACCAGCAAGCTCCAGAACCTAAAAAGGATTCAAACACACCAAATGATTAACAAAAAATTTACTTAAGAAACAAAGACTAAAAAAATCAGAAACAACGTCAAGAATTTGAATAAAATAAAGAGCTCTTGAATATAATTTTGAAAGACTTTTTTAATGATCAGCTAGTTTCCTTGCTAAAGAAAAAAGTATCATATCCAGATTATGAATCAAGGGGTACGCTTATAATTATTCTGATTCTATTTAACCTTGCACAAACACAACTAAAGTGCTTAAAATAAACCATCGAACAATCCAACTAGTGTTCTACTCAATACTCATCCCCACACTTGTATTTGACATCTCATCTAATAATACCATCCCAAATGAATGGTATGTTTGGTATTACTGTGGTTTCCTGACTTTAAAACCACAAGAATTGATGCTTTTACTGTTGTTTAAAAATAAAACTAAAATGACATTTGATAACATTAACTTATAGCAAGATCTGCAGCTTAATATTTGACATACTAAACAGAGCCTTAAAATGCTCAGTAACATCAACTATAGCGTTAGAGCATTTATTTATCACTTATATTTAACCATCTATTGACTACATTCTTCAATAGCTATAACTTCAAAGTCACAGCAATCACATATGAAGAATGCCCTTTTCGCACTTGTGACTACAGCTCCTCAACGCCAAACATACTGTAAATGCCACAAGCTACTACATTTTAAACACATATGCATGTGCCATTTCTAACTTTTTCCTTCCCTTTCTTAAAATTTAAGTAGCTTCGAGAACAAATAAACAAATAATAAGATCTGAATTCAGATTATAACATAAATGGTTTCAAATGTCTTAAAAGACCACAAAACTATTGATTATCGTTTCCCCTACATTTTCTCACCAACCAAACAAAACCCTAAACAATTAACAACAGAAAGCATCCAACAAAAACAATTTACACATCTTATTAATCAACTCAAAACAAATCCAAAAATGTAATTTCGTATACACTTATTAAAAAAAATTTATATAAAACGTAGAGTTCAGATAACTACCTCAGCAGCAAGGTATTCAAGCACAGCAGCGAGGTAGACAGGAGCGCCGGTTCCCACTCGCTCAGAGTAACGTCCCTTCTTAAGATAGCGACCGATGCGACCGACCGGGAACTGCAGACCGGCTTTTACGGACCGCGAGACCGGTTTCTTCTTAGGACCGCCTCCTTTTCTTCCCCCTGCTCCTTTCTTCACCTTACCTCCACCGTCCATGACACCCAATTAAAAAATAAAGAAAATTAAAAATTTTCTCGAGAAACAAACAGAAAACGAAAAACAATGGTGCTCAGGAAATTGAATTTTGTTTAGCGAGATGGGGGGCTGGGTAGTAGAACTTATACGGTGTTGATGAGAAAGTGGGAGGACCTTGGTTTTGGGATGGAAGTATTCTGACCGTTAGATTGAAAAATTAGTTGACGGTATCAGATTGCTTAGCTGGCGATCCGCCCTTTATGAAATGACCAAATGAACTGAAGTGAGAGAAATGGTTGTCCGAAGGGGCTGAAACCGTCTTATCGGTTATTGGTTTTCAGATAAGCTTTTTTCGTGGGACCCCTTATTTCTTTATTATTATTTTTTGTGTGAGTAGATGATAAGGAATTTTTTACGTCATCCACATGGTGATGGTTGTAGTGTTAGAATCCAAAGTAAATCAGAAATGGGAAATTATCCTTTGATGATAATATACGATAATTTTGATGATAGATGGATTCTGAAACATCCGGTTAAACATGAAAAATGATTTGTTGAATCAACGGTTGGCAGTTGGTAGTTAGGTCAACCTTTCAATTGGCGATTTTGTATGTGCACTTTTTTTTTTTTTTTTTTTTTAAATTCCTGATACTTGAATATAAACCTATCAAAACTATAAATAAATAATTAAAAATATTATAAAAATTATATTTGTATTTTCTTTTTTATAAAATGAATTTTAGTAATTTTTATCAGGAGTTTTCGTCTACTCTATTCCAAAACTTATACTTGTCTCTCATTATGCTGTGTCATTTGTTAAGTAAAGGTTTCTATTTATAAACCATTGGTTTAATATCTTGTTTATGTCAGATCATATTTTTGCATCCAGGGTTTATTGGATCAGGTTACATTCTAAAGTATTAATTTATATATTTTTTAATTTTGTTTTATTGAGTTAATTTGTATGGCCTTCAAGCTTCTTGATTTATGAGATCCACGTATTTGTAAAATTTCATATATAAAAGAAGTTATTAATTTCTTTTTAAATATTATTGCTAGACTCTTATCTATCTATAATTTAAGGTAATCTAACAATAATAAAGTAAAAGCATCAGTCACTCTTGAATCATTCTTTATGGATGACTATCAATTTATAAAAACAAAAATAATGAAGGTCACAATGGTTACACGAAAATTATTTTATTATTAATTTTTAACATTTGATCATTTAGAATAATTAATTCTAATAATTTCAAAAATATCCAGTAAAGTCATAATTCATTAATATAATAATTTTTTATAATACAAAGCATTATAAAAGAAATAAATTTATGTTTTAATTATGATTTATTATAAAAATACTATATTAGTAATATGTTATAAAATAAATAAATAAATAATACATTAAATTTTAAGAATTTATTAGTTATTTCTGAAGTAACTATTGTTACATAAGATTATAACAATTATTGTATTAATAAATTAAAATCTTAATGAATATTTTTAAAAATTTTAATATTAATCAGTCCATTAAAATGAAGGCCTGTCTGGCACAAGGACTGAGATTAGAAAAATTATCCTTAACCCATGCTTCAAGACTTGGGATGGGCCACTATTTTTTCTTTCTTTCCTTCTTTTTTTTTTTTTCCAACAGTTTAATTTCTTCTCTGTTTATTGTCCCAACTATTAGCTGGAATCAGATACAAAGTCCTCAGTTTTCTCTTTCTTGAATAATTTCTTTTTATTAATTCCATAATAAATTTAAGTTCAATTAAATTCGAATTTTAATCAAATAAAATTTTGTAAATAATTAATTGTTTTAATTTTTATTAATATAATATGTCTAATTTATTTAAGTACTTAATTTTATTTAATTATTGTTTATTAATTAAATAAACGATAATTAAATTTAATTAATTATTTTTTAATACAAGGATAATTTATTTAAATATTTTTATTTAATTTATAATAATTTTAAAATTAAAATTACATATATAATATAATTGTATTTTATTCTATACCAAACACTCCTTATAATATTATACACGATCCAATCTTATTCTATTCTATCCTAATGTATCTTAAGGAGTTTTAAAGTATTGTTGCCAGAAATTCTAAGTTATATCTCAATTTAAAAAATAAATAATATGGTTATTGAGATAGCATTATCGTATTATTTCAATTATTAAAAACTAATAAATATTTGTATTATTTAAAACATTTCACTTGAGATTTAAAAGTTTTATCTCTATTATGACTATTAAACTAAATGTTAAAACTCACATATCCTATTTTTTACCCTTAGAAAAAAAAAAAAAAAAAAACTCTCTTTTATATTTTTTCTTTTTCATCCTCTTTATGAATCAAATTTAATCAAGCTACAAATTAATTTCAATATTCAAAAACAAAACCAAAAAACCAAAAAAGTTGTCTTTAAACGTAATTAAGAATTGACTTTATAATGTAATTAATTAAAAAAATTAAGGTATAATAATCATAATAAAAATATTAAAAGTAAGTGTCAGTCTTTTTAATGGATAAATGAGATTAAAAATATTTTAAACATTAAGGGAAAAAAAAAATGAAGCGAAATTTGATTAAGGAATAAAAGTAGAATTGATTAAATTTTTTTGAACTAAAATAATGAAATATGAAAAGTATTAAGGATCCGGATTCTTGTGATTAATATATGAAATAATCCAGCTTATAATATTTTAAAAAATCTTGTGTAAAAAAGATATTGCAAATTTTAACGTGGATGAAATTCAATCCCAATCCGAAAAAGAAACAAGGATATTTTAATACCAATCTTTATCCAATGGGTCGGGCCTCTGCAATATTTTTTGAGAGGATGTTTTTGGGCATGGAAAACCTGCCTTTTATTAATCATATAACTGTGGAGACATAAGAATTTAGCTAAATCAATCTACAAACTGGTATTAAAACATTACCCAGGCAAGCAGAGTGAAATACAAATTTTTTTATTTACCAAAAGATATTTTAATCATTAGAGATATATATTTCACTCTAAAAAAGTGTGCGAAAATAAATTTAGTGAGAGGAAAAAATTTACAAAATTTAGATTCACAATGTTGTATTTTTTTTTCTTCAAAATTTGAATAGGATACAAAACACTAAACTTCACTTAAGTAGTACTAAAAAGGACTAACCTAACAATGTTTTATAGTTTTTGAAGTATTCAAGATTTTAATCAACTAACAATTTCGGATCCAATTAAATTTCTATTCAATTTTCAATTGTTAATTTGAATTTTATATTAAAATTTTAATAATAAATTAAAATTTCAATTTTAATAATATATTTTTTCACTTCGATTCACACCGTCACAGGTGGATATATTTGTACAAAGGAAAAGAAGTTTCGAATCCATGGTATCAATTGAAACCCCAAAATCATAAACAACACTGAACACCTTCAGCTGATGTCTTAAACGACAATGGAGGAGAATTAAAATTATTGCTATTCGGTTGTTAATAATGAGATAAGAGAAGAGAAAACAATAATTATCTTATGTTAGTCAAACATCATTTTAGGAATGGTCAATTCCAATTATTTTGAATTAACTAAATGTTGCTGATAATTTTGATATAATTAGAAAAACTATTTTTTCTTTTATTTTCTTTACTTTTTAAATTAAGCTGTGTTTGTACTGAATTTTAAAAGTACAAAGTTCACATATTTTTTTATGCACTAAAAGTTTACAAATGAACTGCTAAAAAGAAAGTAATTGACAGGCACTACCTAAAAGAAGAAGGAATTTGTGAATATGTCAACAACAAATTCATTCAGCTCTTTCTTTACACATCTAGCAATCATTATTTCTTTGAAAAATATAAGAGTCTATGTCAGCAAATTAACAAGAAGTTAGAACTAGGTGGCCTTCTTTCCTACGTTAACATTAATGGATGGCCCTGAGATGGGGCCATAAAAATCATAAGAATTTGATCATCAATGCAATGCTTCAAATTCATAAATAAAGAAATGGGCTGTTGTTTTTTCCTAATGGGGTTGTTAGCAAACTCATACACCTGTTATCTCTACATGTGCTGATGAAACAAATGTTTGATTTACAAAATTATTCAATGAGTTGGGTGAGTTGTCAAATTCAGATCACGGTTCTAGACTTTTAGTTTCTTCGGTTATACCCAATTCAATTATTTGAACAATCAGATATTAACTCCATTTCGCGGTTGAATATTGTAGAGAGCAAAAACAAAAATGACTGAGAAAAAAGATTTTCTCTCAGTGATCAATTGGAATTTAGAAACTCTTACAATGCTAACGAAATTACAACAATTAAAATTCTTCCGTTTGCTGTTGTAATCTTCTGAAAAAGATTATCAGAAAATAAAAAAGGAAAGTGAAATTTGAACAGTAAGAAAATTTAAATCAAGAAACTATATCCCCTATCAGACCAAACTGGCAGAGTCAGGCAAACCTTGTTGAAGATCGTCGTCTGTAGCCGGAGCTTTGCCGTTATTAGGGTGATCGACAGTAACAGGAGCTCGACAAATTGGGCAATTAGAGTGAGATTTCAACCACTGATCGATACAAGAAGCATGGAAAGAGTGCTTGCAGGCGCTTAGCTTCTTCACATCATCTACATCAGAAAACACAGACAAGCAAACCGGACACTCGGTGCCGATATCTTTAACGCGATTTTCTTTTTGATACTTAACCCCCGAAACCATCTCCGTATCGTTGGTTTTCACGCTGCTTTCGTCAGTGCTTTGTCTTCTGGAGCTCTGATAATCTTCCTCGTCGCTTCGCCGGAAACGCCATGGAGGACATTTTACAGCGAAAAAGAAAGCGTAAATCAAAACCGGGATGGTAATGACTGCCAAGATGGCGAGAATGAATTCGAGTGGGGATAAATCAACACTCCGAGGCGACGATGGAAACGGTGGCGATTTTCCGTAAATTATAGATGCGTTTTCCATCGGCAAAAGTGGCCGGAGAAAAAAATGGTGAGTATTGTAGAGCTTTTTGTGGGGTTTAACGAAAGTGCGAGAGATGATTGGTGTTGGTGTGGCGGTGAAGTTTCGGGTTTGGAATTGTTTGGAACAATAATTGAAGGAAAATGGGTACGTACCATCATGATGGCAACGTTTGTTACTGCTTTCTATAAAAGATACTTTCCGAGAAAATGTTAACTCAGTGGTCTTTTGTTCTTTCTTAGTATGGATAAGGTTAGAGTTGGGCCTGTACGAGAGGCCTGATAATGCAGGATTCATCGGCCCAATTCAATGGAGAAGCATATCATTACTTTTTCCACTTTATCTCTTTTAAAAAATATATATATATTAAATTATGTCTCATATTATTTAATATACGCTGAATACTATAAATACATAAATAACAACAACAACAACAACAATAATAATAATAATGAGTATACTAAAAATATACATTTTAGTATGTTATTGAATATATATGATTATTTATTAGGTACTACAACATCAATTATATGTTGGTTCTTACATTGTTGATTTATTTTTTAAGATATTCCTAAACGTAGTATGTCCATATGATCTATTTGAGTCAATATTACCTAAATGATTTAGGCTACTTTGAAATTGAGAGATTATAATTTTTTATTTATATTTACTCTATAAATTTAGTAAATGATAAATACTGATGATT
>JAWDEX010000005.1:4039196-4058322 GCA_035221805.1 Trichilia hirta | reverse complement strand
AAAAAAAAAAAAAAAAAGAGAGAGAACTAACTTTTCTTGTAATGTTTTACATGAGCTATCTGCTAATATTATCTAAATAGTTTTTATAATTATATACAATTTGTCAGATACCACATCGTTTCCTAGTATAATCATGAATTAAGTTATAACTTTCAAGTTCTGCGGCTGGGCCCGTGCATTCTTAGGTGTTAAAATTTAAAATTAAATCCTTAGTAGACTGTGTCTGTCCAAAGAGAAAGGCCATCTAATTTGGGACCCAAACTTTTATAAAATTATTGATGATTAAATACAAATTAATAGGAAATTAAAAAGTTTTGAGGATGGGAGTGTAACTATTTACACCCTAAAAAATATTTTGAAAATCTATAATTTAATCAATTTTTACATTGCATAAATATTCATCATTTTTTTACTATTATGGTCAATCTTAAATTACGAATAATTATTTTTAACATTGGTTAACTATGAAATCGTTTGTAAGAAAATTTAAAATTCAATTCATGATTCATTTATTTTAAAGAGTATAAAATAAATACAAAAATATATAATTAAAAGAGTTAAATGAAAAATTATTTTGATATTATTAAAGGTTTATTAAATAAAAATTAATTTTTAGAATTTAACAAGTGGATGCTTTGATTTTGTTAACAATGTTAAGTTTTTTATATTTATTAATTATAGTAATTATTGGTATTTAATATAGTCATTAATGATGAATTTTAATGCATTAAAAAATAGAATTTATCAAATATAGAAATTTTATTAAGTATATTAAGAACACGAGTTGGCAAAACCTTTTAAATAAAATTCAGTATGCAAATACCCAACTCTAATATCAATTGTCATGTTTTAGCAAAATATTTACTAAATAATTTAATGAGGATTGGAAATATAACAATGCTAAATATGCTGCAGCCTCCAAGTAAACAATAACTTTTGTTGTCTGCTCCATCCGAGCAAAGAAAATTAAGCAACGATCATAATCACACACACACACACACACACACACACACACCAAAAAAAAAAAATTTATGGATAGCTCTTTCTCATTCATTTGACCTATATATAGAAAACCGAAATCTATTCAATTTCAACTATTTTTTTAAAGTTCCCGTCTCCCCTTAAAACTTGTTCTTGGGTCACTTCCAAGCTACTCTAATTGCTAAACCATCATGTTCATGTAACTAAGTGAAAAAAAACGTTTGCAAGCCTGAGATTAAAGGCCCACTCACATAATTGAGAAACACGAAGAATCATTCTCTGAAATCCGGCTCCCTGTGGAATTCCGGTGGTGGGGCACCAATGGAATCCGGCAAAGACAAGACGAAGTGCGGCAGAGGTGAGGCATCGGCACGACAAAGCGGGCAATTGGAGTGTGAAGTAAGCCACATGTCAATGCAGGGTACATGAAACAAGTGCAAGCACCGGGGCAATATTCTAATTTCCTCGCCTTCCTTGAACTCACACAGGCACACAGAACATGTTTCTTCATTGCACTCTTTGTTATATCGAGACGCCGGAATCCGTCTCATTGTCAAGCTGCTGCTGCATCTTGTACTAGGACTCATTTCTTGCTGATTTCCTTGAATATTTTGACGCAAATTTTGTTGGTTTTGTGCTCGCCGGTAGTACCAGCAGCCAAGCGAAATACAGTGATAGGTTGCTATCATCATGCAACTTGCAATGATCCCCAGAAGGCCAATCATAGTCGGACTGAATTGGAATCTCTGACTGTGTCGTTCATCCATCGTTAGCTGAGCCAGCTAGATGCGTATAACGATGAACGATCAAGGACGGATTAAATTAGGCGTTGATTTCTATGTTATTTGAGGCTCATGATATACCATTTTCCTTTTAATGCTCTCCAGCATACGTGCACACAAAACAAAGGCTTCGCTATCATTTGTAGACGTGAGTAACACGTAATACTGCAAGCTATACAAGAGAAGTTGGTTGAGTCCATTGCACTGGCCTGTTCAATTTAAAGCACAAGTCAGAAGGAATATTTCTTTGTTTTTATTGAGTTTGCGGGTGTCGATGATTTTTTTCTATCCGAGCTTTTTTGCCCCGACTTTTGTCATTACATAAACGATTTGATCTTATATTCACTTCGAAATCTTTATTTATATTTAAATTATTGAAATAAATTATTTTTAATATTTAAAAATAAAAAACTAAATAAAATAATCGAGTGTATTTTTTAAGAACGATTTGAACGATCTGAACGTTCTATTACATTAAGAAGCATTGTATCCTATAAACTATATACATTTATTACGCCACCCTAATATGACATAAAAGGGTAGTAAAAGGGCCTGTCGATCATTCGTGCTGTATTTTGTCTAATTAAGCTCCCATTTTTTTATATTCACGTATGTAAAAATTCTATAAATATTAAAATTATTATGTAAAAGAGAATTTTTTTTTCTGAAAAAATCTTACATATTGAATCTCTCGGTGAACACCTGCCACTGTATTTATTATCAAACCCAGCTCTTCGAATCGGTTGTTAGCCTAAACAGTGTGTCCTACTTCGGTGTTTTTCTCAATCATTTACCTTTAATTATCCACTAACTTGAGTGTTAGAGTTTATACACTGGTACGCCGGCTTTACTCTTAGCTTGCTTACTTTTATTTCAGGTAAGCCTTTGAAAATCTTTGGCCGAGGTCAGATATTACTTCACACGGTTCTTACAACAACAATAATATAATCTGTGTGGTGTATTGAGCCTTCCATCCCAAAAAAATTTAAGCATCAATAGTTGACGCCATATGTAAGAAATTGACTAAAAATCTTAGTAGAAAGTCTGAAAAATATTTTGTGCGAAAATAAATGGACATAATCGTAGTTGTTTCTCTAAAAAAATGCAAATGAAAAAGATCGAGAACCCTGTCTGTCTTGATAATAAGGGAGCTATTACAGAATCATCTAACAAAAACAAAATACAGAGTCACTCGAGCGTATGTCTAGCAAGCCAAGTGACTGTCAAAAATAAAGGATATGGGTCATGCCAATTAGAAGGAGAGCCTAGAGGGGATAGAAATGCAAAAGCGGATGATAATCAAAAGATGCTTGCGCTAGAACAGAGAAATCAATAACTAGAAATGGAGGTCATGAGGTTAAGAATGCCGGTTCAACAGCAGAATGACAAAAAGAGACACCAAACCAAGCCATCAGTGCTATCTTAATAAAAGAAGACGCAGGTAAGGTACAAAAACCAATTTATAATATTAGCAAATTATTTTTGGATGCAAAAACTAGGTCTTCAGTGTCAAAAAAGTTAACGCTAGCCTTGATAACTACAGCCAAAAGGTTTTGGCCATACTTTCAAGCTCACTCCATCATCATCCTCACTAATCAACCCTTCAAGCAAATCTTACACTGATTTGAATTTTCGAGAAGGCTGGTTAAATGGTGCATTGAGCTTAGCAAATTCGACATAGAGTTTAAGCCACAAAAAGTTATCAAAAAGAAAGTTCTAGCGAACTTTATTGCTGAACACATTATCTCAAAAGCTTTGCTAATCATGCAACCTCACAATAATGGCGAAAGAGGGGAACAATTTCTTGACCTACCCAGGCCTTAGAAAGTTTTTATTAACTGAGTATCAAATACTCAAAGATGTGAAGCAAGAATTATCCTTGAGAGCCTCAAGGGCGAGAAAGTTATAGGCGCGTTAAGATTTAAGTTTCTTGCTACTAATAACAAGGCCGAATATGAAGATTCTTGGTTGGCCTAAAAATGGCCCTCCTACACTGTGTTGATAATATAAAAGTGAGGGAGGATTCTTAATTGGTGATACAATAGATAAATGGCCAGTTTCGTGTAACTGAGGCCAATATGCAACGTTACCTCACGCTGGCTCATGAGCTGATGAAAAAATTTTGTCAAGTAAAGGCGAAGCAAATCCTCAGAACTGAAAATGTCAAAGCTGATGCTCTTTCTAAATTGGCATTGATATTTTATGAGAAAGCTTCCAGACTTATACTGATAACTGTCCTGACAAAGAAAAGCACAAAAGAAGAGATTTGCTCGAGATAATAACTTACTATACAGAATGACCCTTTTTGGATGACCCCCCTCTAGTCATACCTACAGAAAGAGAAACTATCAGAAGATAAAAACCAAGCTCGTAAGGTTGAGAATCAAGCAGTAAGGTATACTATTATTGAGGATATTTTTTACCGACGCAACTATAGGGCACCTTACCTGAGATGTCTAGGTGGGGATGAGATAGATTTGATGCTGTAAGAGGTACATAAAGGTTCATGTGGCAATCATGAAGACGAACGAGTCCTAACTTACATAATTTTAAGGCAAGGGTATTATTGGTCGACCTTTCTTAGAGATGCTATCAAGATGACAAAAAAATATCGAGATTCTCAGTTGCACGGCACTACCATTGATTAGCCACTAGAGAAGCTTATAGTTTTGATAAGCCCTTGGCTATTTATACAGTAAGGACTTGATCTGATTGGCCAATTGCTCACTGGACGAGCCCAAATAAAATACACTATACTCGCTATAGACTACTTCACGAAGTGGATAAAAGCTGAACCTTTGGCCACCATAACTGAAAAAAAGACCATTACTTTTATAAGAAACTGTTTAATTTATTGTTTTGGTATTTTCAGAATCATAATTACAGCTAATGAAAAGTAATTTGACAATACTAACTTCTCAAATTTTTGCACTCAGCTAAATATTGAACTACGGTTTGCCTTGCCTGACCATCCTAAAGCCAATTGATAAGTGAAAACTGCAAACAAATTGGTTAAACAACTACTAAAGAAAAAACTCAGGGACTATAAAGGGGCCTAAGTGAATGAATTATCACAAGTATTATGGGCACTCAGGACTATCCTAAAAATAGCCACAGGCAAAACATCATTTAGTCTTGCCTATAGTGCTGAGGTCGTGACCTTAGTAAAAATTAGAACAGCAAGCTATCGGGTTAGTCATTTTGATGAGAAATGTAGTGACTAGACAAGCGCGACTCAAGTTGGATTTATTAAAAGAGCGATGAAAACTTACGTTTATAAAAAAGATGCCTATCAGAAAAAGATAGCCCGATATTACGCAAAAAGGTTTTATCCTAAGAATTTTGTGTCATTGATTTAGTTGTAAAGTGGACCGGCATTAACACACAAATTTTGGAGGATGGCGTATTAGGGCCAAATTGGAAAGGACTATATAAGATTTTTGAGGTGAGGCGACCTGGGGTATACAAATTGAACACCTTGAGGGGCAAAACGTCAAAAAGTCATAAAATACTGAGTTATTAAAATTATATTACCTTTGATAATAGTATTTTTTCCAAATAAAGTCACTGATCCAATGACCATTGTGACAACGCCAAATCAAATATGTATCTACGTTAATTATTTTATTATATTTTTGCGTTCAGATCACAAAGAATGATTTTTTATTAACATGTTATGTCTCTAATAATACTTAAGTTTGCTTGGTTTCAGTAAATGTTCCACTTTGATAGTGTAACTTACATTCTACAGTTTATCACAGTCTCACTTTAGTAATTTGACCACCAAGGGCATCCCTATGATCAACTTAAGACTGGCAACTTTATCTACTTGTGATTTGACATAGTTTTAGCAAAAGTGCCTATTTGAAATTATAACATTTACCTCTTTCAGATCATTACAATTTTCACTTGATAAATTCTTGCCTAATAATTTTTACTCTAAGCGGCCATCCTACCTTCTTGTGATTCGACATCGCTTCGATAAAAGCACCTATTTGAAATTACAACAACACTTACCTCCTTCGAATCATTATAGTTTCGACTCAGTAAATTTTTACTTGATATTTACTATTCCAAGCAATAATATTCCAATAAAATATCCATTCACTTTAAATTTTTCATTCTACTAATGCAATGTATCAGTAGTATATCTACTTAACATGTCTTACTAATTCATACGCCACTAAAGTAAGATATTTATTTTACAAATCAAGTATGATAAGTCAAGGCAAAAAGTTCTCCTTTGTATTAAAAAACAAGATTGTTGTATTTACACTTATGGTATATATATATAGCACCATCGAAATATATAAGTGTATACTAAAAAAAATAAAAAAAACAAAAACAAAAGAAGAAGAAAAGTCGTCTGTCTACTCGAATTATAGGTTTTTTGTTTGTTGATCCCAAGACTTTTTGCCTTCGATCGTTAACTCAACCGTAGTCTCAGTGCTTGTGCTTGAAAGAAGAGGATTCGATGAAGGGAGTTGGGCTTGCTGCTCAAGGTAAGTTGGGACATTCACATATTCGGAGGGCAGGACGGGGGAACTTCTATATCCTCCACCTATTGTAACCTATTTACAATAATTATAGGCATCTCTAATGTTGGCTCACCCTCCTACCTGTGGAGCCACTTTATCCGATAGCCTTTTGACACTTAGTTTTATAAAAAGCCAATCGAAATTCACCTCAAGTAAATGCTCTTTTACTAATGCATTGACATTTCAGAATCTAAAGAGTACGCTCTCCTCGTACTAATGCCAAGCTCGATCATCAGTCGAGTAGAGATCTGCTTGCAACTTTTAAATAGTGAATTCTACCCTCAATAATTCCTAATCTCGGGAGAGCACATCTGCTTCTAATCTCTTAGTTTTTTTTTTAAAGAACCTTGATGATGTTATCTCTGCTAAAAAGAAGGTCGGCAAAAGTGCTATTGATCTTCCTTTATGCCTCTAGGTCATTCTTTAATTGCAATATCTCTTGGTCTAAATTGACCATCTTAAAGTCTGTAATTTCTTCTCTTCTTTAGATCTTTCGTTATCTTCTCCTAGCCTTGATAATCCTTCTCTAATTTTTTGTTTAAACTGTAGATCTTCTTCTTTAGTCGCTCATTCTCCCAACCTTGGGCAGTCGCATCCTGAATATAGGACCTCATTTGCTCTTGTTGATGGGCAAGTACATGCACAAACTGTAGGAGAAAGAGTTAACACTTTTAAAAATTTAATAGAAGAAGGTGAGCCAGATACAAAGCTTACCAAGATCAAAAAGTCTCACGTATAGTTAATAGTAACCTCCGGAGAAAGATTGCACACCTCCTTGTCAACTACCCTGTCGATCAAGAGGATGAATACGTTAAAATGTGGGAGAAGGCAGGCCATTATTGGTCTCTTATCCTCCCTGATATTAAAAAGTCCTAACTCCTGTGTAAAGATGAGAGGGAAGGCAAAGTGATAGAGAATCGTCAGCATCGATACCCGAAGTGAGGAGGCCAGGACGCATTGGCCAGACCCCGACATATAAGTGAAATTAGATCTGGGCAATCGAGCAACAGCGATCGAGTTACTTAATATCTTTTCTTGCCCTTTCCTGGGTCTGAGTCTTTTTCTTAGCGACAAAGGGCTATCGCTGTTGTCCAATATCTCCTGAGGTGGGATTAGGACTTTGCCTTTCTCTTTTATGAAAGTCTTAGAAAACTCTTACCGACACTGAAGAGGGGATGGCAGTGCTTGGTTATGATCTACCCTTTTGTTAGCTCTCTTAACGGCCGCCAAATGCTATAATATTGAAGAACATTGCTCACTACTATTCGCTTTCATCCTATTGAGAGTGATACGAAAAATATGAGAGGTAGCCAGACTTGACTCTGCTATTGAAGTTTTGAAAAAGATCTCTTTTTGATCAATGGTAATATCCTCTAGCAAAGTCATCCTCTCCCCCGACTCTTGACCCAGGGTAAGACGACCTATCTAGGCTGTGGTCATCCTGACCCAAGCCTATTTACGATCTCCCCTCCAGCTGTCTGATCCTATTCGCCTCTCATGAAAAACTATTTGTCCTTATAATATTTATTGCTAAAAGGATTCTCTCACACTAAATTAGGAGTTCCCAGCCTAGTTTATAAATAGTACTAGCCAAGACTTAATTCAGGATTCTTTCTTACCGTGTTTATATATGCCACCTCAAAAATACTTGGAGGTTCGCCAAAATATTCTTGCCACAGCACAAATAATCCTGCTAAAATTCTCTAATTGTTGGGCACAAATTAGTACGGAGGAATCTAAAAATGAGTTACCATGCTGGTAAAGAATGGATGAAGTGATAACCTCACTCTTAACAAGAATAGCTCTTCGTTGAAAGTGATTTTACTAGGAGGGGTTTGACTCGATATTTTGCCCCTGTGTAAAACCTGCATGAACATTAATCTATCCACCTTAAACATATCCCAGTACACATTAAGGTCTTGCTCATTGATTATAAAAGAGAATTGGTCGACCTCGAATTCAATCCCTATCATAAGTAGTGGAACAGAGTCAGTGGTAGATCCATCATTGCTCGAGCTTAAAAATGAGCCTAATATTAGGTCAACTCTAATGATATCCCAAGATGATTGGCCTTGGGACACAATTTTAACACTCTCACTTCTAGTACTCATCTCTTACATGCATATAATAGGTGGTCAGGACAAAAATGACACAGAGAATCATATTTTTTTGAGGCCAACAAATATTATAGGCCTCGTGACATTGCTCTTTGCTTGCCCTCACAATCCCACCATCTCATCATTCAATGTGAATCCAGACTACGGATGCTTCTCTTTGTCAAAGACGGTGACCCGTATCACATTTTTCTTTTATAAGCAAAAAACGTATTGCAGTGCCACTACAAGCAAAATATATAATAAAAATATAAGAAAGTGATTTTTTATTGATTAAATAGATGCATAAATGAAGGCACGAGAGGGCTTGATAATGATAAATACAAACACCGTAGAAGAACGAAGCATTGAGAATATACAAATAGTAATTGAGTCCAGTAAGAGTAGGAAATAGGTAAAATGAGGCAAATTTGAGGTATTTATAGTGAGTCAGACAATAACCAAGCGATGCGATGCATCCAAATGGTTACTTGATGAGCGAACAAAAATAGGTCATGTCACGCAGACTTGAAGAAGACACCCTAGAGCAGTGCGTCAATTCAAAAATAACCATCCACTTGTTCACATGTGCCAATGGTATGGGTTACAAGGGAGTGTTGCATTTCAGTTACGTTTTTTTAGAAATAATGGGTGAAAATAAAGCATTTGTATTTAATAGAAATAGTTGGCCATACTATGCACCAAAGTGTCCAAGTCAAAAGGTCTTGAGTCATCTCATAAAAACCTGAATCATTCAAAATTTTATTTTCACTTCACGATAGTAGAAACTTAGGGGACTTATGTTAAGGGTTTTTTCTGATTCGAACTTTTCTGTCCTCACTTTTATTGTTATATAGGCGACCTGACCCAGGTTCGTTCACTTCGATATCCTTACTTATATTCAAATTACCAAAGTGAATTGATCTCAATATTAAAAAATAGGAGAGCCAAATGGGATAATTGGGTGCATTTTTCAAAAACGATCTGAATGTCCTGTCATATTAAGAGATACTATGCTCTACGAATTACAAGCATTTATTGTGCCACCTTAGTCTGACATAAGGGGGGGTTGAAAAGACCTACCGACTGTCTATACTCTATTTTGTCTAATCAGACTTCTATTTTTTGATACTCACACGTGCAAATGCCCTATAAATACTGAAATTGTTGTGCAAAAGAGAACTTTTTTTCTTAAAAAATCCCATATCATAAATCTCTCGGTGAACACCCATCATTATAATTATTCTCGAACCCAACTCTTCGGGTCGATAATTAGCCTAAATACTGCGTCTTGTTTCGGTGATTTTCTTTGTTATTTACCTTTGATTGTCTACTAATTTGAGCGTCGGAGTTTATATACAAATACACTGGCTTTACTCTTAACTTATTTATTTTGATTTCAGGTGAATCTCTAAGAATCTTTGACCGAAGCTTGATATTGCTTCACACGATTTTTATGATGATAACAATATAATCTTGTGGTGTACTGAGTCTTCCATTCCAAGAAAATTTAAGCATAAACGATATAATCAATAATCTTATAAAATGAAAATTTATTCATAGTTGTCACTAAATCGGGAGGGAGGAGTTTAAATACTAAAGCATGGTCGGCCAAAATAAATAATATAACTTAGCTTATGAAATGATTGCACATGGGCAATTACATATACCTCATGGCAAATACAGTTATTATATATTTATTTCATATTATATATCTTAACTTTTTAAGTATTTATCAACGTAAAAAAAAAATATTTTATCAAGTACTGTTATTTAAGAAATTTTTATATCTATAGGACTATAAAATAAACTAATATTAAATATAAATATAAATCGAGTAACTTTTATTTAAAATTTGTGTTTATTAAACCCTTTAATGCTATATTTTTAAAACTAATTTAAAATACGATAATTTCACACATACTCTTATTTATTTTTATAAATTTATAAACTTAAGATTTTAAATTAACACACAACTTATCCCTATTAATCGTAATTTTGTAATTTAAAAATTATTTTTGTTTTATTTTTTAATCGAGTTTAAAACAAAGAGTGAATGAGAAATACTATAATTATAACAAAAAAAAAACAAAAAAAAACTCTACACAAATCTATTAAATAGATAACATCTCTTCAAGTTATATAACAAGCCTTGAGATTAAATTTTCTCATGTCGTATTCAAATAAAGTTAAACATTGTATGAGATTTTTCTTTCGTTAAAATATTGATACAAACATGTGAATTTTGTTGAAGCACTAAAGAGATAATATAATATTGTAATAAAGTAATTAAAAAGAGGATCAAAGTGCTGAAAAATAATACTAATATATACAAGTTAAAATTGGTCCATAAGAGATTGCCCTAAGATTTAAGATTAAAAGAAAAAAAAAAGGAATCTATCCCACTAATTATATGAATCAAATGACAACTTGGCAGATTCATTATGATCAATTAATCTTAAAATACACCTAATAACGTTATCGTTGTTAACGATGGCTAATGTCAATATGTGCTTCAAGATTTGATTCCCACCACCACCAAAAACAAATATGGCATTAGAAATTCCCATTTTCATAAGAAAAAGACTGCACTTTTTTTTTTCGGTGAGTGATACGAGTAGGATCCCAAATCCCAAATGCAACCATTCTGTATATAAGTCGTTTCAATTATTGATCTTTAAAATATAAACTATTGTTTCCCTTTTCCTTTTCCCTTTTCTTTCATGTTTTCTATCAATTATTTTACTTTATTTTATTATACAATAGAAAAGATGTTTTACTGGATTTGTTTATTTACTAGAACGTAAATTGTAAACATTAGTAATAATATGTGTAGGTATTTGTAATTTAGATTAGTTTAAAATAAAATTTTAAATGGATCTAAATTTATAGTTTGAATTTTAAGTAATTCAATTCAATTAATAATATATTACAAAATGTAATTAATTTAAATATCATAAAATAGATTGGATTAGTTTGAATTTACAATTTAGACTTTAAATTAAAATTAAAATAATTTATTAATTTGAATTAAATTTAAAAGATAAATTTTTAAGTCTAAATTTACTTTTTAACTGAATTTTAAAATAATAAATTTTTTATTTTATCATATAATATTAATAAAACAATTAATATATTATTTTATTATATAATATTAATATAATAATAAATATATCTAATATTTATTTAAATAATTTAATTTATAATTTAAATCTATAATAATAATAATTTATAAAATATAAATTTAAAAATCCATTTAAAATTAATTTAAATAGATTCCATTAAACATCTTGAATCAATTTGGTTTGGACCTGTCTACTTTTTAACAGTGTCATTATGATACAGTATAGATATATTTAAAAAAGAGATAATTTTTTTTTTTTAAATTTTCAAGGCTTGTAAAATGCCAGTATAAAAACAGGGCCACGCTCTCTTATTTATCTCTTAGGCTATCTCCTATTTCTTATCCACTCTGGTTTTCAACCACCACCAAAAAAATAATATAAAATCTCGATTTTTTTGTCTACTTTCGTAGCAGCAACAAGTCAACAACGACAATATTAATTGATTACTTACAAACTAAGTTTGCTTCCCAATTGCTCATTCCTATTTTCAATGCATCAACAGTTAAGTTATCAGAAAAAAATATATATATGTATTGCGAGTCTTTAAGTATAACTGGTTGTACAATAACCTTGCCCATAAAATATAATAAAAGAATCTTTTTGTTTCTTTTCTTTTTCTTCCCTCTGCCATTTTCTTCAGAAAGGAAACGTTTTATAATTAAAACGGAAAGAAGAAGATTTGAAACAACCTCAACAAAACACCCCCGTACGTTCTGATCCGATCTGATATAAACGAATCACCTTATCAGGCTCCACTTTTATTGGATAAACAAAACCAAAACCCATTACGATGATATAAGTGGACAGAAAATTAGATACAGCCGTTTGAATTGGTTTAGTCAATGAAAATATATATTTTAAATTTAATAAAAAATGTTATATAATATTTATTTCTCATTAAAAAAATATTAGTTTTATAATTAATTAAATATGTATGTAACTAAAATTCATTATCTTATAAAACACTAAAAAAAAAATTATACAATATCGTTGGCAGGCTTTCTCACCTAACACTTTATCTATTGACATTCTTAGTTTCCACCTTCTTATCCGTTCACCTATTTATTTTATATAATTTGATTTTTAAAATGTAATATTTTAAATATTAAATTTTACTCTACTCAATCTTTTAATATTTAAATGGTCTATAACTAAATATCTTTACCTCATTATTTAATTTTATTGTAACACACTTCATAAAATTATTTTTTTTAGATAAAAGTTTTAAAGTTAATTAAAAATAGAAAATACAACAAAATTTCTACAAAATAATATTGATAGAATTAAGGAGAATTATTACTTTAAAGACGTTGTTAAATAATAAATAAATAAATATTTATCAAGTTAAAAGAAGATAAAAGTTAATATATGTATACATAAAAATTAATGAATATTATGTTTAGATATTTAAAAACTCAAAAATTAATATATATTGTACATAAAATTTAATAAATTTATGCATACAATGATTATAACTTTAAAAGTTAAAATTTTAAAGGTTTAAGATATTTTATGTTGGTATAATATAATCTTTATAATCAATTAGTAGTTTAACTCTTAAATTTTAAATTGTTATATTTTATTATTATATGTAAAAAATATTAAATGTATTGTGTATTACAAAAAATTAAGAATGGGATTAAGTTTAGTTTAAGTATAAAAAAAATACAATGATATTTATATGCATATTTTTAAAAAGAGGTAAATTTAAAAAATTATAAGTTATTAAACAAAATATTTATTAATATTATAAATTTTTATATTTAATCAATTCTTAATTTACATATTCGTTGGGTCTTAAAAAATTATCATTTTATGCATTTACTGAAATTATTAATTTAACATACTGACCAGAATTGAAACCAAAAGAATTTTATTATTTAAGCAGAATTATTTATTTATCGAGATTTTATTGCACTGATTATATGATCAGATATTAAAAGAAAAAAATATAATTGACAAAAATAAATTAAAATAAAATAGTAGATTTATTGAAATTAAAATTTTGATAAAAAATGATACAAGCATTATCTTGTAAATTTTGTTGAACTTTGTTGTGATAACTTATTAAATTATTATAAGATATTGAGGCATGATATAGTACACTTAGTTATATAGTATATTTTTACATTGTTTTCAATTTTTTAATTCAATTTTTGATTAATAGTCGTAATAAAAGGTTAAAAATAAAAATCCAATCACTGCACAGAGACAATTAAAAATATCATAATTTAATTTTAAAAAAAAAATGTTTCTCCATTGACATTGCTTTTTACATTTGTCACCCATACAGCAAATTGGAGACATCATTGACATTGCTTAGAAAAGAAAATTGTGAAATTAATTTCAATTATCTCATGTTGGCATTATACAATTTATACTTGCTTATATCTAATAGAAGAGGTAAGGCCAATTAAGCAATATATATATAATTTTATTTTATATAAATTGTAAAGCATTTATATAAAAGCAAAAACAATCCTACTATTCAACAGAGAATAAGAGATGGGAGTTGGTGAGGTCCATTTTTTATTATGATAGCCACAACCACCATGAAATCTAAAAAGTAAAAGAGAAGAGTTGATCAGCGGAAGACCATTTCTTCTTTAAACATGAAAGGGAGATCCATTCACAATTTTAACATAGTGCTAGGACATCAAATTTCAGTAACATCTTTTGAAAAATAATTAATATTATTGGTTTATAAAAATATTAAACTTTTTTTGTAAATAAGCCAATCTTCTTAATTAATTCAATTTAAAATTTATAAAAATATTTAAAATAATAGCCATAGAAAACAACGTTAGGTGAAAAACAAGAAAGAAAAATCTAATTGCCTTGTCTGGTTGTTCCTGTTCAGTAAGCATTGACCCCAAATAAAAGAGAAATTGAGTAAACTGCACCGTCACCGTCAAGTAACGGTGAAAAACAATCGGCGATATCTAGTGCAGGCTTTTTCCCCCCAAGACTGTTCTACAATGAGACAGTCCCTTACGTCCGTGTTTCTTTCTTCCATTCACGCGCACATACTTTTTGGTTTTCGGTCTCTTGTTTCTTTGGACGGGGCAATGGGAGTCAGAAAAACAATGGTAGTTGCTGATAGGATGAAGACGAGCTTCATGATCGTTCATGGAGGTTCCTTCCTCGATGCGTGTCCTAAAAGGTACTCTTTGAAGATCCCTTCGCACATCTTCTTCATGGGTTTCTAGATTTTGCTTATACCACCTTGTTTATTACATAGGATTTTTTTTTTTTTCTGACGGGTGAAAATAGAAATAAGCAAAGAAAATATATTTATTTATGGATTTGATGTTCTTGACTCAGTGTTTCCCACCTGTGTTTGGAGGATTTCAAGAGACTATGGGTTTAGGGTTGGATATCGTATTTCTATAGCGTCTTGTTAAATCTCTCATTCTCTCTCTTTTGGTAGAGATTGAAGAGATTTTTTTAAAAAAATAATTTTTAATTCTTTTCAGGGTACTTGTTTGCATAACTGTTTATTTTTGTTTATAAAGATCTTACCTTTTGTTGGAATTGTTATATTCTACTTTTGTGATATTTTAATTAGTTGGGGTTTTCGAATTGAACAATAGTTGATTTTTTTTTCGTTTTGTGATGTGGGTTGGTGGGTGTGGGGAAAATGTTATTTGATTGAGGATTAATTTAGGTTTTTGATGGAGGGGAGTTATTCTGGAGATAAATAGACAATAATTATGACGAAGGTGTTTATAAGGTTGTTTTCTTGAATTTATTTCTTGGAAAATTATGGAAATATTGTTCAACCTACCAGCAACAAGAAAACTCACCAAGAAAACAAGCTGAATCATGGGAGATTCTCTTCTCACAGCCTTGTCAATGGAGAATCATCACCCGTCTACTCTGTTATCCATGGATTCAAGTGCCTCTTCACACGACGATTTAGATTTAGAAATGAATCGTCAAATTATTCTTCCCCGTCCGCCTGACATCAATTTACCGCTGTCAGCCGAGCGTAGTCCACCTCCACAGTCATGGAATTCGGAAGCATGTGACATTTTAGATGTGGGTCTCAGTTCACAAGTTTATCAGCCTGAAACTTTCCTAAATATCCCCAAAGTCGGGCGGAAATGTGCCAAGCGGGTTGATAGTATTTGGGGTGCTTGGTTTTTCTTCAGTTTTTATTTTAAACCTGCTTTGAATGAGAAATCAAAGGCTAAGATTATTAGGGATAGCAATGGAGTTTCAGGGTTTGTTAAATCTGATCTCAAGCTCGAGGTTTTCATGGTTCAGCATGACATGGAGAACATGTACATGTGGGTTTTCAAGGAGAGGCCAGAGAATGCACTGGGTAAGATGCAGTTGCGGAGTTACATGAACGGCCATTCTAGACAAGGTGAGCGCCCTTTTCCTTTTAGTATTGATAAGGGATTTGTTAGATCTCACAGGATGCAACGGAAACATTATAGAGGACTTTCAAACCCACAGTGTGTACATGGGATTGAGGTTGTTCCATCACCCAGTCTCGTGGGTCTAAATGAGGAAGAGCGAAAGAGGTGGATCGAACTCACCGGCAGGGATTTGAATTTCACAATTCCTCCTGAAGCTAGTGATTTCAGTTCATGGAGAAACCTTCCGAACACAGATTTTGAGCTTGAGAGGCCTCCTCCTCCAATAAAGGGTGCTCCAAATTCCCACTCAAAGAAGCTGCTTAATGGATCTGGACTCAATTTGTCAACTCAGCCATCCAGCCACAGCAATGGTGACGGGATGGACCTATCACCTGTCAGCAGCAAGAGGAGGAAGGACTTTTTCCCTCATGGGAGTGACGATGAATGTTATTTGGCTGTTAATCCACCCTCTGATCGGGTAGCAGATATGGAAATTCACCCACACTGGTTGAATGACTTTAGTGGGGTGATGAAAAATGTTTATGGGCCAGTTACGGCTGCAAAAACCATCTATGAGGATGAAGACGGTTATTTGATTATTATCAGCTTGCCCTTTGTGGATCTTCAGAGGGTGAAGGTCTCTTGGAGGAATACTCTGACTCATGGTATCATAAAGGTATCTTGTGTGAGCACATCTTGCATACCATTTATGAAAAGACACGATAGAACATTCAAGCTTACAGATCCAGCTTCTGAACACTGTCCTCCCGGGGAATTTATCCGAGAAATCCCTCTTTCAACTCGAATTCCTGAAGATGCAAACATAGAAGCATATTACGATGGGCCAGGGTCTGTGCTTGAGATTATGGTACCGAAACTTCGTGTGGGGCCAGAAGAACATGAAGTTCATGTTTGCCTTCGACACCATCTTGGCGGAAATGATCTCATGTTGACGTGAAACAGGCCTTTAATGAGAATTGTAAGAGTGGTTGTATTAGTTGGTGCTTCATTGTTTTACTGACATTTTGTACCATACCGTGTAATTTATCAGACAAATTGTGGCTCTCAGATATCTCTCATTCAAATTTTTTGTACTCACTAATTGCTATGGTTCTTGTTCGGGCGATTTTATCGGCTTTTGACTGTATTAAATTCATCTATATAAAGTCATTAAATCTCTTGTTTTTTTCTTCTTGCATAGTTTAGTTATAAATTAATTAATTGAAAATTTCATTACTGAATGGTCCTTTATGAGCCATGTTATGTTTCTACTGAACACTGGTATTTTATTTTAGTTTGAAGTCTGGATGTTGAATTTGAAAATTTGTGTACATAATCATAAGAAAGCCAATTGCATTCTATTGCTCCAGGAAAATGGAGATCAACTCATGATATTCTCTTGGAAACCAAAGTCAAAAGATTTCGTAAGTAGTGGTGGGTCTGTTTATTGTTGCAGGTCAAGGGTTGCTCTGTTTGAATGTTCTTTCTGAGTGGATTGGCATTTATAACTACTTATATAGACAATGTCACTTTTCATGGGGGCTCTTTTATTTCTTAATTTCGCTTGATGACGTCTTTTCTGGCACGTGGAGAGAAATGAGCAAGTCATGGTTTATTTCCATGGGTTGAAATAGAGGGATTAATTTGCTTTTACTTTAGTACTTTCCCTGAGGACAAAGATTCGAGTTTCAATGAAAATGTAAATGAAAAACTTAAAAATCTCATCTCTTATATCTCCATAAGATATTTTATCAATAGAACAAATCAAAACTTACGAAAGAATTTATTATTTAAAAAAAAAAAAATACTTTGCCAATTTATGAATAAGCTGTGCATAAAGTTATAATTATAGAAATGGTAATGAAAATTGCCAATTATTTTATTACAATAGTATTTTTGCTTCGAGAAATTTGATAAGGTGACTGTTAAGTTCTTCGTTGTAACAAAGAATTTTGAAAACGAATAATTGTTTGTAACTTAGTATAATATTAGTGTCACAAACCTTAATTTCTACAGAGTCTAGAGTTTTATATTGAACCCAATCTGGGGGAGGTGGAGGCAGGTAGAAAAAAAATCTGCATAGGTGCTGATTATATGTTGGTAAAAGAACTGGAATACTTTTGGCAGTATGGCTAAATTCCGAAGGGAAGTAAGAAATATAGCCAAGCCGAATTAAGCATAATTTGAACTCCTACTGCAGCAAGTAGCATATATGTGCAAAAATTTTTATGTTTTAAATTCCAAGAGAGAATGAAGAATGAATTTTCTACTGTATGTTGTACCGAGAATTTTATAGATCGGTGTAAAAGTGAGGATTGCTTGCTTAAGATATTTTAGTGTGTATCACAACACTGCCCCCGATTAACAAAAAAAAATTATGATAATTAATCTTACATATATCATAAATCGGGCAACCTAATCATTTTAAAGTTTTCAAACATGGATTAGTTCTAATTCAAATTCTTTAATATTAACAAGGTCAACTTCACGCTCTCTACAAAATACGCAACAAAAATGTGCAAAACAAAAACAAAACTTTATAATAGATAAAAAGATATTTAATAATTGTCCTTTGGAATTTGGATTCATGTGCATGAGATTACGAGATGAGATAGAAGAAGGCAAGTGCAATATAAATGGTAGTTACGTGAAGCAAAATAACACTAACATGAGTTTTGACGGTGTTCAATAAGCGTCTCAAATTATCTTTTATTTTATTTGGTTGAATTAAAGATTACTCGGCATTCCTCCAATTGTCATAACCGTAATTACAAGGAAAGAAATTGACTGACAGATCCGACCCTCCGTTGTCGCTTGGCTACGAACCGTATTTTCAACAACTGAATTATCAAATAGGATCTTTAAATAGGTCCCCCACACACATGCAATTTGTTATTTTCCGTAATGTAATTTAAATAGCACTATGACTCCAACTAGTGGAGTTCAGGAAGAAAAAAAAAACATCACAAAATAGCTAAACAAGAAAATTAATAACTCAAAATGTAGATAATACAGGAAAATGAACTTCCTGCAATGTCTGCAATTGGGTAATAGAAGTCAAAAACAATAAAGCCCGCGTCTAGGGACAATGAAACCCATAACAAAAACAAAAATCCCAACTTAATGCTAAATTTAACAAAGAGCATCAGCGATGCAAGAGCTTAGTCGACTTCCTCAATCTTGGGTCCAGCACCAGCACCGCTGCCACCGGCAGGAATATCGTCGTCCATGCCACCACCC
>JAWDEX010000005.1:4024782-4039096 GCA_035221805.1 Trichilia hirta | reverse complement strand
TACTTTGAAATTGAGAGATTATAATTTTTTATTTATATTTACTCTATAAATTTAGTAAATGATAAATACTGATGATTAAGTGATTAAAAAATTTTAAGGTGGGGAGAGGAATTATTTATACTCTTAAATATACTTTGAGCATTCATAATTTAATAAAATTTTATGTAGCAAAAATGTTCATCATTCAATTTACTATTAAGAGCAATCTTATGTTATAAGTAAAATAAAATATTTTTAACATTTGTTAAGTACATAATTACTTTATAAAAATTCTGTCAATCCGTGATTCATTTTGATAGTTATTATAAATGTTATAAAGAAAGTAAAATTTAAATGTATTTATTCTTGTAACTTATCAAATCTAAAGGATTTTGATTGTTAGAAAACTAAGTTTAATTAGAAAAAATATTTTCTCTCCCATTAAACAAATGACAATTATATTTTAAATAATTTAATTATATTGCAAATATTAATTTGAAAAATTTATAAGAGATAATTGAAGGTTATGTAGATGAAATTAACTAAATAGAAAAAACTCAAATCTTTAATGATTAAGAGAGATTAAATTAAATTGCTCCATTATTTCTTTTCTTTCAGACATCTATAAATAGTTGACGCTTATTTATAGGCTTAGGAAAGAAGTTGAAAATATAATTATATATTTATAATTCTTTTAAAAGTACTAATTTTTTTTTTATGAAACAGTGAAAGTCAAAAACGACGAACATCATAATTATATATATGACATTGAAATGGTGGAAACCATAATTACGTAACAAATCATAATATTTTTTCTTAATTATTTCTACTCTATCTAGCCTCTTTAAGTTCAAATTCAGTAGAAAAATTAGAGATAAATGCCTAGTAAATGACTGAGCTACTACTCCCAAGAATCAATGACTATATTTTTGAATTCCATGAAAATAAATCAATTCCAAACAAGCTCCAAGTAAACAAGAACTTTTGTGGTCTGCCCCTTCCGAGCAATGAAAATTAAGAAAAAAAAAAAAAATTGAATGCTTAGTTCTTTCTCATTCATTTGACATATACATAGAAAACAAAAAATCTATTCAACTACATTTTTTAACGTTCACATTTCCTCTGAAAACTGTTTTGGTTGGGTCACTTCTAAGCTACTTCTATTTCTAAATCTTCAGGTACCTAAGACAGGACAAAAATGAAAAAAAAAAAAGAAAAGAAAAAGGTTGCAAAGTTTGAGATTGAAGCCATTGTTACATAATTGGAAAACATAATGAATCGTTCTCTGAAATCCGGCGCCCTGTGGAATTCCTGTGGTGGAGTACTAACAGAATCCGGCAAAGACAAGACCAGGTATGTTATCGACGCGACAAAGTGGGCAATTCGAGTGAGAAGTAAGCCATATATCAACGCAAGGTACATGAAACAAGTGCGAGCATACGGCCAATATTCTAATTTGCTCACCGGCCTTGAACTCACACAAGTTTCTGCATTGCACCCTTTGCTATATTGGAACATGGAGATCCATCTCATTGCCCGGCTGTTGCATCTTGTACTAGGACTTATTTCTTGCTGATTTCCTTGAATATTTTGACGCAAATTTTGTTGGTTTTATGCCGCCGGTAGTAGCAGCTGCCAAGGGAAATACAGTGATATGTTGCTATAATCGTAGAACAAGCAATGATCCAAGTAGGCCAATCACAATCGGACTGAATTGGAATCTTGAATATGTCGTTCATCCATCGTTCACTCAGTTAGTTAGATAAGTGTATGTTGTGGAAAAAAAATGGATATTAAAAATAGACAATGATAAAAGATTAAAATAGAAATAAACAACACTAGATTTAATAAAAAATTTTGTAATTTGGAAAAAAAGAAAAAATTTACTATAAAAAATAAGATGATACATATATTTGCGTTCTAAGTAATGTATTAGTAAAAATAATTAAGTTATAGATCATGCCCATAAAATCAACTTAATAGACTCAACTATCTAATATAAACAACAAAATTAACGTTGTATGTAACAATCAAGAACGAGTTAAATTTGCCGTTGATTGCTATGTTATTTGAGGCTCTTGCTACACCTTTTTATGTGCGCACAAAAGAAAGGTTTCGCTGACATTTGTAGAGACTTGATTGGCACGGACCTAGGAAAAGCTATAAAGGTAAGCTTGGTGAGTCCATTCCATTGCATTGTCCTGTTCAATCCTAACCAGAAGTCGGAAGGAGCATTTCTTTGTTTTTATTGAGTTTATGTGGTCAATAATTTTACATCTTACAAAATGAAAATTTGTTCGCAAGCGTTGCGAGTTCGGGAGGGATGAGTTAACTTCAAGACCAGGGCATGGTCGCCTGAAAATAATTATATAGCTTAGTTTATGAACACATGAACAACTACATATACCTCGTGAAAAATATAATTATTATAAATTTATTTCACAATGATGATACGTCTCTTAAATTTTTATTTATAATGATATGATATTTATCATGGATGGTAAATAGTATGATAAAATAACATTAAAAATTATTATTATTTCAATAACCTATTCACTCATTTAATGAATATCATAATATTATATAAAATATAAAATTGAAACACGTAATATTATTCTTTATTTTAATGCCGTTGTTAAAGAAAAAGACAATATTTTATGTCAAAGACTTAGTACTGTGAGTATTATATAACGTATTACAGGCCAAAACTAAAATATTAGGTTCAGCCCACTCTGATTGGTTTATCATGGGATTTTGTAAGTATTTATAAAAATGGAATAATTCATCTAGTAATGTTATTAAGCCATGTTTCAAATCGAAATACTGTAACTTTGAAACTAAAATCATGAGATAAAATCATTAAATATCAAAATATAAGTACAAAATTGGGTAATTCGTGCTTAGATTTTTTGTTTATCAAACTATTTACCACCCTATTTGTAAAATTAACTTGAAATACAATAATCGCAAAGATATTCTTCTTTGTTTTAATAAATTTACTGTTCTCTTGTTTTTATTCATGCATGATTTTTAGATTAGTCACCAAGTTTTTTAGATAGATAATATTTTTTCAAGTTATACAAAAAGTCTTGAAATCAAAATTCATTATATATTATGGTGACGGTCATATTTTACATGTAACTTTAAAAAATTATTTAGTATTACGAACTTTTAGTAGTAACCATAAATTTTTACATAATTTTTAATACGCAAAACTTTTATCATATTATAGTTATGGAGCTTGTATTGGTGATGGCGGTTCTATGGACAATTTTGGAATGATGAGAAAACAATGCTTCTTGAAAAAACGCATAATGAGCCCATCAATGAAATAGCCAAGGCAGAAGCGTTGCTAAACTCTTTCACGGGTGACCTTTCGGAATCTATTGATAGTCAGAGGAGAAGAGTAGGGCTGGGAGCAGGTGTGAGAAAGGTGAGATCATGATGGCAGGAATTCAAGGGGGCGAGTTTTATGGTGATATGGAGCATGCGGAGGCAGAAGCTTTGTGGTTTGGTGCTCAAAGAGCAATAGAAGGTTGCTTGACTCCTATTATTATTGAAATTGATTCACTGAATGTGGCAAATTTAATGAATGCCAACTCCTGTAGCTTAAAAGAGATTTTTTGGGTAATATCGAATGTCCAAAAATTATTGAAAGGAAGAAGAAATATTGTAGTAAGAAATAAATATGGAGCAGCTCATAATATAACTAAATATGCGTTAGACTACCAAAATTATGTAATATGGCTTGATGAGTGAACAGCTGAAATCTCGTGTCAGTCAGTTTTCTTCGTGAAAGAATTTTTTCTTTTATAAAAAAATATCATAAAGTAACTGTGGTTTAAAATCCATCATACCATAAGACTAAATATACCTAAAATTATCCTCACATCAAAAATCAAACAAAGTTTAATATACAGTTATACATTGTATGGGATTTTTTTTTCCTTAAAAATTTGATATAAACACGTGAATTTTGTTGGAGCACTGAACAGATAATATAATATTGTAACAAAGTAATCAAAAAGAGGATCAAAGTGCTGAAAAATAATACTAATATATATAAGTTAGAATTGTTCCATAAAATATTGTCCTAAGATTTGAGATTAAAAATAAATAAATAAATAATCTAACCCACTAATTATATTAATCATCAAATGACATCTTGGTAGATTCATTATGATCCATTAATCCTAAAATACTCCTAATAATGGTACCTTTATTGATGATGGGTGATGTCTATGTGCTTCAAGATTTGATTCCCATCACCACCTCAGATAAATATGGCCTTAGATGTTTCCATTTTCTTAAGAAAAAGACGGCACTTTTTTTGTGTGCGCGCGCGCGCGTTCGGGTGTGTGATATTGAGTAGGATCCCAATTCCCCAATGCAACCAATCCCTGTATAAGTTGTTTTCAATAATTGATCTTTAAAATAAAAAATATTGTTTTCCTTTTTCTTTTACGTTTTCTATCAATTATTTTATTTCATTTCATTACAATAAAAGATAAGTTTGTTTCTCTACTTAACCAGTTGCCTAAAAATTTTATGTAAATTATAAATAATACTAACAATAAAATATATTTAAAAAATGATATTATTCTAATTATAAGAAACTTTTGTTTGCACCTTAATTTTTATTCTAAATATCTTTTTATCTAACATACTCATTAAAGAATTAAAAAAATAATATTTATTTTATACAATCTTATAAATACTTCAAAATTCTCAATTTTTTTAATTACGTATGCTAATTTATTTTCTATACCTATAAGAATATTTATCCTAATTAATTTCATGTTGAAATAATTTTTTCAATATAATAATTAATTAATCCAAGAAATAATTTCATGAGCTTTAGCAAAAATATGAACATCTGTGCAAATTAAATAAATTAAACATTGCATAAATTGATAACACAAGAAAAACAAAATATGAGAATCTATCTCTCACCTCAATTGCAATAAAAAAGGATTCTGTCTTATATAATTTTTAATTTATAAAATTAATATATAAAATGATATCTTTAAACTATATGAATCCTTCTTAAAAATTGATATTTCATAAATTAATTATAAAAAGTTTATGATGAACTATTTTGATATTAAAAGAATTTAAGAATGTGTTTTGATGAATGACAATTTATATATATATATATATATATATATTTAAATTATATTTTTTAAATAATATTTTATATTAAAAATACTTTTATAATAAGTTTTGATTAAAATATAAATATTCAAAATAAAAATTAAGATATAAACATTCATTGCCGACAAAGTAAAACAGAGCCACACTCTCTCGAGCTTCACCTATTCCTTTTTTGCTCTTTTTTCAACCATAAAAATAAAAAAATATTCCAGCTACTTTGACGGCAACAGTACAATATGAAAAGGTTGCTTACCAATAGGTCATTTCAACGCCTCGACATTTAAATTATCCCCCAAAAAAGGAGAGAGAGAGAGAGAGAGAGAGAGGCAAGGAAAATTTAGAGACTCTTAAAATACAACTGGTTGTACGTTACCTTTGCCCATCAAATATAATTAATAAAAGGCTCATTCTGTTGCTTTCTTTTCTGTTTCTCTGCTCTGCCCTGCCCTGCCCATTTTCCTCGTAGTTCTGACCCAAGAAAAGTTGCATTCTTAATACTTACAGATTGAACAATGAAACCAAATCATACATCTATTGAAAAACAAAGTGGGTATAAAAATTTGTTGTTGAGATCCATCTAATTTTAAATATATTAAAAATTTTTATTTAAATTTATATTAAACTTAAAAATAAGAGATTTATTGAATAATTAAATGATACTAAAGTACCACGAAAGCAAAGTATCGTAATAAAAAATAAATAAATACATACCAATTTCTCTATCCTCTTATTTTTTATTTTATTTGTTATAATATAAAAATTAAAAGTCCTTTATTTTTTTCAATTCAATCTCTCTTTTACTTTTAAAAAAAATACTTTATCAAAGTATTGCTTTTTTATCTCAACAAACCCGATAAGTTTTATTCCATCCGATCCGATCTTATCATTAACCATAAATAAATAACCTTATCAATTTGCATTTTATTCAATATAAAAGAAACTGTTAATTATTTTATTATAATTAATAAATTTTAAAATTTATATGTATGTAATTAAAATTTATTGAATCAATTTATAAATAATAGTAGACTTTTTTTTTTCCCCGTGATTTGATAATTATTTATGTTTCCCTCATTAATTGAGTTAGGATTTGAAATAGTTGGCCCTCTTCAATGAAACGTTCTCTCTTAATAGTCTTAGCTTCCACTTTCTAATCGGTCCATCAATTTAATGGGTTATGTTACATTTAAATGATTATGTAGTACGTATCATTAAGTTTTTTTTGTTATATGTAATAAATTTTTTGTATTAAACATATAATAAGTTAAAATTATAATTCGAAAATTAAAAATTATAAGATAAAAGATGAAAAGTCTAACTGAAAAATTATTACATGCAAAACATATAGTGATTGCATCCTATTCTTACTCTAATTTAATTATAGTAAATTAATTCCTTTCTTAAATTATATATTTTTATTGATTTTTAAAATATAATATGTTAAATATTATATTTTACTATACATAATTTTGTAAATATTATTTAAATATCTACCGTAATTGTTAAATTTTATTGTGCACACTCGTGATTTTTTAAATAAAAGTTTTAAAATTAACTAAAAATAACAACTATATAATAAAATATTAGAAGGAAAAAATATAATTGACAAAATTAAATTAAAACAACATAGTCGATTGATTGGAATTAAATTTTTGATAGGAAACGATGCAGACTTTTAGCTTGTAATATTTATAGTGAACTTGTTTCTTGAACTTTATGGTGATAACTTATTAAATTATTATAAGATGTTTGGGCATTATACAGTACATGTCGTTATATCATATATTTTTACATTATTTTTAATATTTAATTGTAATTTTTTTATTATAATTTTTAATTTATAAAATTTCATAAAAATATAATAAAAATTAAAATAATTATACTTCCTACTGAATATATTGTTTATTCATTCATAAATAATTCGATCCACAATTAAAAATATAGTAATTTAATTAAGGAAAAGGTTTGTCTGTGACCACAGTTAAAACAAGGAGTAGGACTCTAGGAGATGGACGTCTTCCCAATTTCCGAAAGGAAAAAGGTTTGGTATCAACAATTTGATGATCTGACCCACCATTCAGACGTTAAATCTCGTACATTTGATATATCTAAGTTTTTCTCCAAATAAAACTATAACAAAATGTGCCGTGCACACTATGGAAATGCATTTGTCATCACTAGCCTTTTACACTTGTCACCCATAAAGTCAATTAGAGATGTCATTGACATTGCTTAGAAAAATATAATTATGAAATTAATTTCAATCATCTCATCCTGGGATTAGACTTGCTTATATATAAGAGGTAAGATCAATTAAGAAAAAATATGAATTATATATATTTTTTTTTTATACAATTATAATAAGAACATGATCTTATCACATCATTTATCAAAAAATTAATACAAAAATATTATAGATGAATAATTTTTTAAATTTAAATTTAAATTATATTTATATAAATTGTAAAGCATTTATAAGCAAAAGCAATACTACTTTTCCACAGAGAATAAGATATGGGAGTCGGTGATGTCCATTCTTATTATGCTCGTCACAACCACCATGAAATCTAAAGAGGTAAAACAAAAATGCAAATGAGAAGAGTGGATTGGTGGATTACACTTTCTTCTTTAAGCATGAACAGGAGTTACAATAGCAATTGTCATAAAGTGATGGGACATCAATTTAGATCAAATTTCAGTAAAATTTTTTTTAAAAAATAATTAATGTTATTGGTTTATAAAAATATCAAATATTTTTTTTAAAATAGTAATTAATTCAATCTAAATTTATAAAAAATATTAAAATAATAATCATAGACAGCAACGTTAGGTGAAAAAAAAAGGGGAAAAATCTAATCACCTTGTTTCTGTAGTAAGTATTGTACTCATATAAAAGAGAATTTAAAGTGCACCGTCAACGTCAACGTCAATTAACGGTGAAAAAAAATTGGTGATATCTAGTGCAGGCTTTTACCTCTCAAACCTTGTCTATAATGGGACGGTGCCTTACGACTGTGTTTCTTTCTTCCGTTCACACCCACATATGTTTTTGCTTTCCGTTTCTTGTTTCTTTGGACGGAGCTGTAGTAGTGAGAAAAACAATGGTAGTTGATGATAGAATGAAGACGAGCACCATGATCGTTCATGGAGGTTCCTTCTTCGATGCGTATCCGAAAAGGTAATCTTTGAAGATCCCTTCAAATATCTTCTTCATGGGTTTCTAGATTTTGCTTATATTTTGTTCGTTAAATAGGATTTTCTTTTGGGTTGTGGGGTTGAAATTTGAAATAAACAGAAAAGAAGTTTATTTTTTTTATGGATTTGATATTTTTGATCCAGTGTTTCCCACCAGTGTTTGGAGGATTTCAAGAGATTCTGGGTTTAGGGCTGGATATAGTATTTCTTTAGCGTCTTGTTAAATTTCTCATTCTCTCTCTTTTGGTAGAGATTGAAGAGATTTTTTCTCTAAAAATAATTTTTAATTCTTTTGAGGATACTTGTTTGTATAAATATTTATTTTTGTTTCTAAAGATCTTACCCTTTGTTGGAATTGTAATGTTTTACTTTTGTTCTATTTTAATTATTCGGGGTTACTGAATTGAACAATAGTTGAATTTTTTTTTTTTTTCCGTTTTGTGATTTGGGTTGGTGGGTGTGGGGAAAATGTTATTTGATTGAGGATTAATTTAGGGTTTTGATGGAGGGGAGTTATTGTGGAGATAGATAGATAATAATTATGATGAAGGTGTTTATAAGGTTGTTTTCTTGAATTTGTTTCGTGGAAAATTATGGAAATACGATTCAACCTACCAGCAACAACAAAACTCACCAAGAAAACAAGCTGAATTATGGGAGATTCTCTTCTTACAGCCTTGTCAATGGAGAATCATCACCCATCTACTCTCCTATCCATGGATTCAAGTGCCTCCTCACACGACGATTTAGATTTAGAAATGAATCGTCAAATCATTCTTCCCCGTCCGCCTGATATCAATTTACCCCTGTCAGCTGACCGTAGCTCACCTCCACAGTCATGGAATTCGGAAGCATGTGACATTTTAGACGTGGGGCTTGGCTCACAAGTTTATCAGCCTGAAACATTCCTAAATATCCCCAAAGTTGGGCGGAAATGTGCCAAGCGGATTGATAGTATTTGGGGTGCTTGGTTTTTCTTCAGTTTTTATTTTAAGCCTGCTTTGAATGAGAAATCAAAGGCCAAGATTATTAGGGATAGCAATGGAGTTTCAGGGTTTGATAAATCTGATCTCAAGCTTGATGTTTTCATGGTTCAGCATGATATGGAGAACATGTACATGTGGGTTTTCAAGGAGAGGCCAGAGAATGCATTGGGTAAGATGCAATTGAGGAGTTACATGAACGGGCATTCTAGACAAGGTGAGCGCCTTTTTCCTTTTAGTGTTGATAAGGGATTTGTTCGATCTCACAGGATGCAACGTAAACATTATAGAGGACTTTCAAACCCCCAGTGTGTGCATGGGATTGAGGTTGTTCCATCACCCAATCTCATGGGTCTCAATGAGGAAGAGCGTACGAGGTGGATGGAACTCACTGGCAGGGATTTGAATTTCACAATTCCACCTGAAGCTAGTGATTTCAGTTCATGGAGAAACCTTCCGAACACAGATTTTGAGCTTGAGAGGCCTACTCCTCCAATAAAGAGTGCTCCGAATTGCCACTCAAAGAAGCTGCTTAATGGATCTGGACTCAATTTGTCAACTCAGCCTTCCGGCCACAGCAATGGTGATGGGATGGACCTATCACCTGTTAGCAGCAAAAGGAGGAAGGACTTTTTCCCGCATGGGAATGATGACGAATGTTATTTGGCTGTTAATCCACCCTCTGATCGAGTAGCAGGCATGGAAATTCACCCTAATGAGCCACCACAATGGTTGAATGACTTTAGTGGGGTGATGAAAAATGTTTATGGACCTGTTACCGCATCAAAGACCATCTATGAGGATGAAGACGGTTATTTGATTATTATCAGCTTGCCCTTTGTGGATCTTCAGAGGGTGAAGGTTTCTTGGAGGAATACTCTGACTCATGGTATCATAAAGGTATCTTGTGTGAGCACATCTTGCATACCATTTATCAAAAGACACGATAGAACATTCAAGCTTACAGATCCAGCTTCTGAACACTGTCCTCCTGGGGAGTTTATCCGAGAAATCCCGCTTTCAACTCGAATTCCTGAAGACGCAAATATAGAAGCATATTACGATGGACCAGGATCTGTGCTTGAGATTATGGTACCAAAACTTCGTGTGGGACCGGAAGAACACGAAGTTCATGTTTGCCTTCGACCCAATCTTGGTGGAAATGATCTTATGTTGACATGAAACAAACCTTAATTAGAATTGTCAGTGTGGTTGCATAGTTGGTGCTTCATTGTTTTACCGACATTTTGTACCATACAGTGTAATCTATTGGACAAAATTGTGCCTATCATATATCTCTCATTCAATTTTTTCTACTCACTAATTGCTATAGTTCTTGTTCCAGCAATTCTATCTGCTTTTGACTGTATTAAATTCATCCATACAAAGGTCATTACATCTCTTGTTTTTTGCTTCTTGCATAGCTTAGTTATGAATTAATTATTGAAAATTTCAATTCTACATCATTTACGTAAGTTGCTTGGTGTTGCAGCTACATTTCCTACTTTCCTGTGCAGTAGAACTTAAATTTCTGTTGTGAATTATTTCCACAAATCTTCTTGTTAAGAAAGTGTGTAATATTGTTCTACATCCGTGATCTATACAGTGATTTTCTTGTGTTATGTAGTTATCAGCCTACAGGTAGCGAAATCTAGCTTTGCCCTGCTTTATGGGAATACTATTATAAGTGAAAATTGAGATGTTAAAGAAGACTATGATAGATTAACCATGTTGTGTTTCTAGCAAACACTGATATTTTACTTTAGTTTGAATGCATACTGAATTTTGAAGTTGATGATTTGTATGCAGAATCGTAAGAGATCAATTGCATTCTGTTGCTCGAGGAAAATGGAGATCAATTTTATTTGTGTCATTAGGAGTTAGTCATGATATTCTCCTGGAAACCAAGTTAAAAGCTCGTGTGAGTCTTGGCTTCATTGACTGTTGAAGGTCAAGGGTGGCTTCTGTTTGAATGTTCTTTTTCTTTGTGCCTACAACTGGACATAGATTTTTAACTACTTATATAGACAACGACACTTTTCATGGGTGTTCTTTTATTTCTTAATTCCGCGTGATGACGTGGCTTGTCTGGCTCGTGGATTCAAATGAGAGAAGAGAAATCAGCGTATCATGATTTCTTTACATTGGTTGAAATTGAAGGATTACTTTGCTTATTCTTTAGTAATGTCTAAAGGAAAAGGTTCGAGTTTCGCTGAAATTGTAAATAAACTATTTGATTAAATATCTCTTATATTATTTTAACATATTTTATCAATTAGACCAATCAAAATTTGAATTTTTTTTTAATATTTATCATTATTTTACCTCTTCAATTTATGGACTAGCTAAGCATGAAGTTACAATTTTAGAAATGTTGGACAAAAGTGCCAATTATTTTATTATAGTATAGTATTTTTGCAATGAAAAATTTGACAAGGTGACTATTAAAAATTTTTCATTACGATTTTATTTATTTATTTATTTTTCTATAATGGTAATCAAATAAATAAAAAAATAGATACAAAAATAAGAAAAAAAGTCTTAACATGCAATCCGTAAGTCATACAAAGCCTACGGAAACAACTAAAGAATATGAAAACAAATGTTCAGGAGCTTCCACAACTGGGCAAGACTCCTAGCAACTCTTATATTATATTATGGAAGTCTTGAAACATAAACTCATCAGATGGGCAATACACTTATCAACTCTCATATTATAATTCTCAGTTTTTATACTACAATTTTAATTTGTTACATGTTATAAAATTTATTTTAATTCTCTATTTTTATATTACAATTTTAGTTTGTTTCATGTTATAAAATTTATTTGTAAAATAAGAGTTGAAAAATGTAATAAAAAATTTATTACATAAATAAAAATTTGTTATATATGTAACATACAGCATCTCTTAATAATTCTTAACTATATATTAAAAATATTTTATTAATAAGTGCACTTAGCACTTGTTAAAATTTTTATATTTACTATTTATAATAATTTTGATATTTAATGCAGTAATTAATGATAAATTTCAATGTATTAAAAAATATAACTTATTAAATACCTTAATAGCACTAATAAGTAAAATCCATACTAAAATAAAGATTTTGAAAGGATTAATTGTTGGTGTACACAGAAGTTTTCCAATATGGACTAGCGTTTAGTTAAAATTTTCCTTTAATAAAATTAAAAGATATTTAATAATTGTCCTTCTGAATTTGGATTCATTTTTCGTGATAATGAGATTAGAAAGCAAAAGCAAATATAAAAAGAATGCAAGTTCGATTGCGTGAAGTAAAATACCATTGACATTTGACGGTATTGTATAAGCTTTTCAAATTATCTTTTTTTCTGTAGTTAAAAAAGGGCATTGTGATAAGACATGAAAGAAGTTGACCGACTGACTCAAATCATATCTTCTGCAAAACATGAACTCGCTTTGCTTGCATTGCCACCAAGCGAACTTTTCAACACCTTGATTACTACATTGGGTCCACTTGTCATAGCTAGATTCATATTATGACTAACTTAATTTCTCTCAACGAAAACAACGAATAAATTAAAAAAATGACAAAATAACTAAACAAGAAAATTAATAATTCAAAATGTGGATAAAAGCAGGCAAATAAACTTCCTGCAATGTCTGTAATAAGGTACTTGAGGGTAATGGAAATAAAAATAATAAAGTTCTTGACCAAGGGTAATGAAACCCATTACAAAAAAGAAAAGTCACGAAAATAAAAATCCCATTGGATTTTATGCTAAATTCCACTAGAACAAACCAAAACAGCAATGCAAGAGGTTAGTCAACTTCCTCAATCTTAGGTCCAGCACCAGCACCGCTACCACCTGCAGGAACATCATCATCCATGCCACCACCCATGTCAGCTCCAGCACCCTGGTACATCTTTGCTATGATTGGGTTGCAAATGCTCTCCAACTCCTTCATCTTGTCTTCGAACTCGTCAGCCTCGGCAAGCTGGTTGCTTTCAAGCCATTGGACGGCCTGCTCAATGGCATCTTCAATCTTTTTCTTATCAGTTGGTTCAAGCTTTGAACCAATCTTCTCATCCTTAACTGTGTTTCTCATGTTGTAGGCATAGTTCTCCAGGGCATTCTTGGCCTCCGCCTTCTTCTTGTGCTCTTCATCCTCGGACTTGTATTTCTCTGCCTCTTGAACCATCTTCTCAATCTCCTCCTTAGAGAGTCTTCCCTTGTCATTGGTAATGGTAATCTTGTTCTTTTGACCAGTAGTCTTGTCCTCAGCAGACACGTTCAAGATACCATTAGCATCAATATCAAAACACACTGTAATTTGTGGAACACCCCTTGGAGCAGGTGGAATACCAGAGAGCTCAAATTTACCCAACAAATTGTTATCCCTAGTTCTGGTTCTCTCACCTTCATAGACTTGAATCAACACACCAGGCTGGTTGTCAGAGTAAGTTGAGAAGACCTGCTCCTTCTTGGTAGGAATGGTTGTGTTCCTTGGAATCAAGACAGTCATGACACCACCAGCAGTTTCCAAACCAAGGGAAAGTGGAGTCACATCCAACAACAGAAGATCCTGCACCTTCTCGTTACCCTCACCACTCAAGATAGCAGCTTGTACTGCAGCACCATAGGCAACTGCCTCATCAGGATTGATGTTCTTGCATAGCTCCTTTCCATTAAAGAAATCTTGCAAAAGCTGCTGGACCTTGGGAATCCTAGTAGAGCCACCAACAAGCACAACATCATGTACTGAGCTCTTGTCCATCTTAGCATCCCTCAAGCACTTCTCAACTGGCTCCATACACTTTCTAAACAGATCCATGTTAAGCTCCTCAAATCTAGCACGGGTAATGGTGGAATAGAAATCAATACCCTCATAAAGAGAGTCGATCTCAATAGTAGTCTGGGCAGTCGATGAGAGAGTCCGCTTAGCTCTTTCACAGGAAGTCCTCAACCTCCTGAGTGCTCTGGGGTTGCCGCTAATATCTTTCTTGTTCTTTCTCTTGAA
>JAWDEX010000005.1:3988709-4017355 GCA_035221805.1 Trichilia hirta | reverse complement strand
CCTGAGATAAAATTTTCACAAAAATAAAAATCTGCAACAAACAAAATTACAGAGGACAAAATTGGGTTATGACAATGGTCATCTGAACTTTGATTTTACTTCTGTTTCTTTCTTCTTATTCTTCTATATGTCTGATTTAATTAAAAAAAATAGTTTATAAATTGGATATCCCAATTAATAGAAATTTAAGTTTACAACTTGAAATCTTAGTGGTACTTTTTCCAAACTCATTCAAAATTAACACATTTTCACCTAAATTTTATCAAAACACCTTAAATATAATAATAATATGTTAATAAATTAATTTTGTGAATGAACAAATATTTTTTGAAAATATCAAAAATGCCCTCAAAGAGTAAAATGACCAAATTGCCCTTATTTAGTAGATTAGGGTATTTCAAAAAAATTATAAGACAATGTACGATTATCGCTTCCTTGATGGTCATAAATTCTAAGGATAGTAGAATAATAGAATCAAACATAACCACCAAAAATTGAATATTAATGAAAAGTTAGATTTCAATGTTAAGTTCAAAATTTTTTTTGATGATTTAAGTAGAATATATAGAGAAAAAGGACATTGGTCACAAATATGTAAGGTACCCAAGAAAAATAAAAAAAAAATAAAAAAAAAGTTAATTTTATTGATAATTTAGATCTTACAGATTTTATTCATCTTGATATCTCTGGCTTTTTTATAAATAAAAACAAAAATATTGAACACTAAATTAGTAATAAGAATGTTCATAACAATTAAAGAGTAGCTAAATTTTTTATTTTATGTCTTCTTTTTACGTCTTTTTATTGTTATTATATTTTCTTATAATTTTTATACTTTTATAATTATATGATATGTATCTTTTTGTCAAATGTAAATTTTTTGTGTTTAGTGACAAAAATAAATTTTAGTAAATTATCTTTCTTAAAAAATAAATGCGAGAATATGTGCATAACAGATAGTGCATCTTCATATACTATTTTGAGAGATAGAAAACATTTTTAAGAATTGATAAATATTAAAGTAAAAGTAAATACTAATAAAATTCTACAAATCTAATTGAAATATCATGTCCTACAAATTTGATTGAAGGTTCCAAAAGATTTATAATCCTATTAGCAAATAAAACTAGATTATATATTTAAAATACCTTGTACTCACATAGATCCGAAAGAAATTTACTTAACTTTAAAGGTATTCATCAAAATAGATATCATATTAAGAATTTAAATAAGAATCATAAAGAATATTTTTACATTACTTCTAATGTCTCAAGTAAGAAATACAAATTAGAAAAATTTTCAGCTTTCATATCTAGATTATATTATAGAATCATAATTTCAATTAAAAACTACATAATAATAAACTAGAAGTTCAACAATTTAAAATTGTTTATGTTATGGCATAATCATTTAAGTCATCGAGGATTAACAATAATGGTAAAATTATTAAAAATTCTTATAAAAGCCTATTAAAGACCCAATAAAATCTTTTATCTAATGAAAATATTTGTAATATTTGCTTACAAAGAAAATAGGTGGTCAAAATATCATATTCTAAAATTGATTTTAATTCTTTATCCTTCTTACAAAAAATTAAAGGAGATATTTGTAGGTCAATACACCCATCTACTTGGCTATTTCGCTATTTTATTATCTTAATTAATATATCTGATCTATGATCATATGTATGTTTATTATCTTCATATAATATTATATTTGCTAAATTGTTTGCATAAATTATTAAGTTAAAAGTATAATTTATTGATCATCTGATCCAGACTATATGTCTAAATAATATTGATGAGTTCACTCATTAAGTGAATTCACATAATTACTAATACTCTATTATATACTAAATTACCAAATTTTACATAAAGACATACTGATATATATACTTTAGCATTATTTCGCGTTAAATCCAATGCTTACTATTATTATTCTCTATTACAACTTATAATTAATCATCAACCTAATATATCTTATTTATGCACTTTTGATTGTGTTATTTATATTCCTATAACACTTTTATAATGTACTAAAATGGGATTTCAATGTCATTTGAAAATTTATGTTGGTATTGACTTATTTTATTATTAGCTATCTTAAACTCTTAACATGTTATCTACTTACTACACGATTTGTAGATTATCACTTTAGTGAGACAATTTTTCTAGCATTAAAGAAAAAAAAAGTGTCCTTTAAAGTTAGACTTGAACTTTTTTTTTGTCTTATTTTGATTCTCGCATTAGCCAATGAAAAAATGAAGTGTAAAGAACTGTGTAACTTTAAAAAGTTATAAATCAATTATTAGATGCATTTGATAATACATTACGTGTGACCAAATTATATATATCAATCACCAATGCACCAAGTCGAAAGATTATTTTTAAAGAACTACTCAAACAAATGATAGCAAATAAATCATCTATTGCACATTAGAAGTATGGTAAATCACTTCATTCAAAGTATATTATTCTACAAAAAAGAAAAAAGAAAAATGAATCAACTAAAAATGCCAGAGCTATACCCATCAATTCTAAACTAATAACACCAAAAGAGCTAAATATCCCTTAAACGATAAATATACCTAAAAAAATACATGTCTTTAAAGGGACATGTGTCCTTAAAGAGATATAAACCTTAAAAAGGCAAAAGAATAAGAAAAAAAAAACAATTTATAAATTAGGCTTATAAACATATGATGTGAGATTTTAATAAAATAGTCATTGATAATATATTTTCATGTTTAGTGGCCACGAAGATTGTGAAAATGATTATAAATCACAAACTGTTAATAAATGTAAGCAAAAGTATGATTGGCCTTAATAGAAAAAAAATAATTCAGGCAAAATTAACTTCTCTTACTAAATGACAAATATTTAGATTTATAGTCCAAACACTTAAAAATATCAAATCTATTAGATAGATATAGGTATTTATATGAAAATATAATGAAAACAACGAGATTGTAAGATACAAAGTACAGCTCATTGTCCAAAATTTTTCTTAAGGACTTGAAATTAATTTTAATGAAACATATTCTTCTATAATGAATATTATTATGTTTCGATTTTTAATTAGTTTGTTAATATTTAAAAAATTTGATATGTTTCTTATAAATATAGTGACAACTTATATAGATCACTTGACACATATATTTATATAAAAATATCTGAAGGATTCAAAATGACTTAATCAAAACATTATAACTTATATTCATTCAAACTATAATGATCTTTGTATAAATTGAAACAATCGAGCACGTATGGCATAATCACTTGAGTGAATACTTAATAAAAAAATAATATATTAATAATTCTATGTACCCATATGTATTTTTAAAAACATTAGAATCTGAGTTTACCATTATAACAGTATATGTAGTAACATAAATATAAATAAAACTATTGAAGAAGGTTTAAAAGTTACTAAATACTTAAAAATGGCATTTAAAATAAAAGATTTGAAAAAATCAAATATTGTCTTGGCTTATAAATCAAATATAAATGTAATAAAATATTTCTCTATTAGTCTATATATATTGAAAAGATTTTAAAATACTTTAATATAGATAAATCTCATCCGTTAAGTACCTAATGGTCATTTGTTCACTTGATCCTAAAAATAATTTATTTCATCCCAAAGAAGATGGTAAAGAGATAGTTAGTTTAAAAGTATTGCATTTTAATGCAGTTAATGCCTTATTGTATTTAGCACAATATAATGAATCAGACATAGCATTTGCTATACATTTATTGGTCAAATTAGTTTTGCAACTACTTGACAATATTAAAATGGCATCAAGTATATTTGCATTATCTTCATGGAACAATAAGTTTAAGACTATTATATTTTAATGAACCAATACGAAATCTATGCTTGTTTGATAATGCCAATGCTAGTTACTTTTTTTATCGCTGTAAGGGTAGATAACAAATGTGATATCCTAATATGTTTTTGAAGATAAACAAAATAATTTATTATGTATTAATTATGTTTGATATATATTTTTGATCATGACTAATATGATTAATTATGTGATTGATTAAAATAATCATTTGAATTAATTCATAAAATAGAATTGATTGAATTGGAATAAAATTGATTAAATCATTAAGTAATTCATATTAGTCAAATTGAAAAGAAAATTGCTTAGATTTAAAAAGTTTATGAATTTGGCTAAGCTAATGTTTAATGATTGTGCTAATTAGATTTAATGATTGTGTCATATGGATTTTCAATAGATTATATATTAATTTGAGGTTATAAGTTGACCTTTGTTGAATAATATTGCACTAACGTCTCAAGAAGTTGAGAAAAATTTAAGTGCAAGAGATAAAAATCAATACAAAGTTCATAGGTACTGATACTTACAAAGAAATGAATAAAAAATCTCAAGAAAAGCGAGAGTATCAATACATTTAGCATAACATATCAATACCTTCTGACCAGGAAGCCAAAATTTCAATATGTTCTTCAAGAAGTATCGATACATTATCCTTGAAAGGTCAAATATTGATACAGCCAAGAAAATATATTGATATGTGAAGCAAAAGATGAGGATTTGCGAAAACAACATATGAAAGTATCGATACACTCTTTGAAAGTATAGATATACACGACAAAGACAAAGATCATGAAGGCAGAATGTTTGGAAATATCGATACACACCTTAAAAATATCGATACATATGATAATGGTGAACATTTTTAGGGTAGTGTGTATGAAAGTATTGATACCCTCTAATAATGTATCGATATATTGATACGTAGTAAACACATTGAAGGAAAAAAGAGCCTCGAGTATTGATATAATTCATAAATGTATTGTATTTTTTACAGATTTCATAATGAATAGTTTGCAACATTTATCACGCGAATTTAGTAAAAATTCTAGAAGCTGTTGGAGCTATTACTCAAGAACATAAATATCATCACTTTTACATAATAGAAGAGAACTTTTTAGAGGAAAATCTTATTAAGCACATTGTGAAAAACATTATGTGCAATTTAGTCTTTTATTCCAGAGAGAGAAAGATCTATTTGTTGTCTTTATTGAATATCTACTCTAAACGAGAGCTTTAAATTTATTTCTATCTTTGTATTAAGAAGTTGATACTCACTTGATCATAAAGAAAGATTGTATTGAGTTACTTTTCTTTTGAAATAAAAGAAAATTATATTGAGTTACTTTTCATTTGAAATAAAAGAAAATTATATTAAATTACTTTTCACCTTAAATAAAAAAAAAATTATATTGGATTACTCTTTATCCGATTATAAAAGAAGAATTATACATATATTACTCTTGACCCGAAAAAATAAGAAGTATATTGAATATTCTAAACGTAGGCATATAACCAAACTTCTATAAAAATTTTGTGTTTACATTATCTCTTTCTTACTCTTTCTACTTTATTATTTTTAAGTTGGTTGATAATTTGCATTTGTAATTTATAACTGCATATTGTTTTCAAAATCCTTTAATTTGTCATTTTACCTAATTCAGCCACCTTTTAGGTGACATTCTCTTGACCAACAAAATGGGATATGTATTTATTTATAATAATATAGAAATCTTATAGTGATCTACAAAGCAAATTTTTGTTGTTACCTTTTATAATCATTCTGAGATTTTTATTCTATATGAAGTAAGTTGTTAATATATATGACTACATTCAGTTATTCAACATATTTAGAGTACATGTAATTTATCTTCTACTTCAAATAATCTAACAGTAATTTAAGAAAATAATATTACTTCTACTGCTTAAGTTAGAGGGGGTTATAATATAGGCAATAGAATTAAATATATTTCATCTAATATCTTTTATACTCATGAGTTTCGGTAAAATTATTAGATTGATGTCAAATAAATTTGCTCTTTTGATAATTGCTTATTTTTTTATTAAAATTCTACCTACTTTAACTTTTAATAAATTGATATATAATATTGATATGCGTTATTTTCACAAATTAACAGATAGACACGTCTTTTTTTTTAGAAAAATAATTTTATATAAAATATTAAATGTATATTGTACTTTTTTTTATTAAATTTTTGTCTAATTAAATTTTATTAGTAAAATTTTTAACGATACATAATTTAATACATATTAAATTAATTAAAAGTAATAAAATTTAAGGGGAGTAATATGTGTCACTTTGTCATTGGCTGTTTGGTGTGACACTTTGCTATTAGTGGCTTCTAGCACTTTCACTCATTGGCTTATGAAATCTCAACATGTGTTATTTTTCTATTGGTCTATACCACTATCAATACAAGCGTCCTCTGTGTATCATTTGTCTATTAATGTATTTTGACACTAATCTAAATTTAATTGATTATACGAGAGATGCAAATTAATGTATATTAAATCAAATGCAAAATGATATTCCCTTTCAGATTTCGAAATTTGAGAATTGGATTGTCTTGGTTCATTACAATCATTCTCGTAATTGATTAATTACAATTAAATCTGTCAACTCTCTTTTATTTACATTTTAAATTAATATTTACAATAATTACATGAATTTTGTCCATAAATTTTTTTATTTAATAAAATTTTATTATATATATTCATTTTAAATTAAATTAATCAATGTTTGGTGAATATTTTGCTAAAATTTAATTACATGTATTTATTTTAAAATAATTAAACCAATTTCATAACATAAAATGTTTTGGAGAATATTTATGTCAACAATGCTAGTAATAAATTTTTAAATATAAAATTAACAGGATGAAATTATTTTATTTTTATATATTTTGTATAATTTACTTTTTTCTACTTTTATAAAATTTCACTTACTTTTTAATATACAAAACATGCAGCACTTATAAAATATTATTATATTATTTTATGTAAAAAATTTATATACTTAATTTTACTCGATTTTAAATCAAAAACGAGCAACCAAATAAATAAAATAAAATAATGTCACCATGATACCGACACAAAAAAAAAATATATGAACGTGACCTTATAATTTCTAATTTAGTCATCTATTGTGTGAAAATTTTTAAAAGAATATTTAATCATAAAATAAACATAAGAATGTGGAATAAATTTAGAAATTTATAATTTAATGTTTATTTTTACTCTAATTTATCCTCTCTCTCTTTTTTCTTTTTTCCCTTTTGAGGTCGTGTTTATTATTTTAATTTTACAAATTTAGATTTTTTTTACTTAAAGTTTTATTTTGGTAGAATTTGACTTGAACTTTTGCTAATGTTTTTCATTTGATCATATAAATGTTTAATTTTAGATGTCTTTAAAATTTATTCTGTTTATATTATTTTAGTTTTTCGCATGAGTCGTATTCCTAGTTTAATATTGAGTATTATTTTAGTTTTTTTTTTTAATTCTTATATAAATTTTATTTACATAAATTTGATATGGTATGCATATTTTTGCCATATGTTATATTCTAATATTATTAGAGATAAATTTTTTGTACCAATTGATATGAATAAAAATTTATATACCTTAAATTTTTACAAGAGTAATTGAAAATATCACAGAATGTTAATAAATTTGTGTAAAAATTTGGGATACTAAAAAATTGATTTATTTTTTTATCACAATTGAGGCAAAATTATTAGTATCGATTAATATATTGCCATCACTATTTAATTCCTTTATAATTATTTTATATTGTAAATTATAACTCAATAAATGTTTCTATTAATAAGGAATTGTTGTCAATTTAACTAATTATTATTCATTTTTGCAATTAGAGATTCTTTTAAAGACACAATGGAATTCGTAGCAATTTAGTTAGGTACATGAGACCATAATTCGTTTCAGTCAATTGGGAAAAAGATAAAACAAGATGGGGTAAGTCACAATTAGGTATTATGTAATTTAGATTTGATTTGTATAATTATGATTTATGATAATTAACGTACCTTTTGTAATTATTATGGCATATTGATGGCTATCGAGTTCAATGCTCAACCGTAGTATTCCAACGCACATCTTGGATTGGTAAAATTTCAGGTCTGGGCTGGGTTTTGCCATTCTCAAATTCGAACTAAGATGAAATAAAGAAACTTTTAATTTGAATTAAAATTCAGATAAATATCCAGCTGGAGCTAGTATATGCGAATTATCGTAACTTCCAATCTAAAATAAATTTAATTATTCACCAAAAATTTTTTCAATATTATTTTATATCAAAATTCATATCACTAAAATTTTCATTCAATTTTGTATGCAATAATATTATTATAATTACTTTAAATTATAAAAATAATAAAAAATTATTTTTATTTTTTAAATATTTTTTTACTACATACTTTTGTTACTCAGTTCAAAATATTATACATACTAAAAAATATCTTTTAAATTAAAAAAATTTAAAGTCCATACAAATATTTATGTGGTATAATTTTCTTAAACATTAATACAAATATTAATTTAATTAATATTTATTCATTTAAGTAGTTTTATAAATAATAAAATTTAATTATTAAATAATTTTAATTGTTAGAGTAATTATGAAAAAAAAAAGAAAAAGAAAAAATAGTATTATCCTATATTTAAGGAAAAAATAATATTTATATTATTTTTATATGTTATCAAACAAAATTTATTAATAAATATTTTAATTTTGTTTAAACATTTATGTAATAAAAAATATAAATATTATAATGTTTAAATTGTTATGGGGGTCGCTGAAAGTTATGGGGTGACAATAAAAAAATGTGGATGGAAATATCATCACCCAAGGATAAAAACTCGGCTTGACAGAAGACCATGGGCCAAAGAGAGCCCCTTAAATACAAAAGAAAATTTCACCTTTCAGTCCATAACTTTTATCAGATTTCAATCATGAAACCATTCATTACTTGATGCAGCAAGACTCTTAACATCATGACCAAGACCAAACAACCACATCTGCAGTAATGTTAATACTTCATCCTACGATCTGGACATTTTCACTTCTTTCATAATGATCAGTGCCATGTCAAAACAAGTTTTTATCAAGCACTTCAATGTTTATGTTTCTAAATCAGATTCACAAGAGGTTAAATAATAAAAAAAATCAAGATGTCTAACAATAACATGATATGCTACAAAACTCGAGCTGGGATGGACTAATTGATAGATTTTTACCTGCGATTGATGCACGCCTGCTTTGGTGAATTAAATATATACAACACGATGCAATACCAGAGCCGCATTGGGATGAACTCTTAATAGTTACCCTCTTGAAATGATTGTGGTTCTGAAATTGCAAGTGAAAACAGCATATTTTGGATGCAGCAACAGGATTTGCCCTGTATTTATCCATTAGCTAATTACTTGATAAACAATATTGAGTGCAAGCTTCAACACAAAGATATGTTTAGATTCACATGCAGAGTGATCTAGGACTTCACTACTTGAGTTTTGTAGCATCTAAATCTTGAGAAGCCTCTATTTACTTTTTCCTTTCTGTCTAGCATAGCAATTGGTGGCTGTATTTTTTCTAAAGCAAGCTATGTTATACTGCTTTACATAACATGGATTCTAGAAAGAAGGTTGGAAACAAGATATTAGATGGGAGACTTTACAATGGTTTTAGCATTCAATGGTTAAAGGGATTTTAAATGATAGTGGGACATATGGGAATGTCAATGAAATTCCTGATTGCTTGAAACAGCAGGATCTTGATTCATATTTCATGAAAACTTTTAAAGCTAATGGATCCAAAGTAGGTCAGTTTACCTCATTTTTACATATGGGATTTCATGTGGGGTGGAGTCTTAGTGCTGCAAAAAAAGAAAAGAGCAGTGTAGTTGGCTTCTTGTTAATTATACTAGTTTTATGTGTTTCTTATAGCAATTGCACGCCAGTGTAGTCAGGGAACATGCTATGAATGAACCAAGTTCTTTAATTGTAATTTGGCAGAAATCTGCACACATTGATTTGTTTTTTCTTAGGAATGTATGACATGTTTGACTAGATCCATTGCTTATGATAAACTGGTTTATTGCTTGATGCAAAAGTTGAATTTTTGCTAATGTGATTTGCATATTGGGTCAGGTCAGATTTCAATAAGTTAACATATTTAGTGGCATATGAGGTGTTGGTGATTCTTATGTGAGCTGCACTTGTCTCCAGCACTCGTCATTTAATTCCTAAAGGACCTCTTACCACAGTCTCCCCACCAAGGCGCCTGAAAATGGTTTGTTGCTGTTGATATGGGCATCTTATGCTCCAACGGACTCCACATAGAATAATCACAAGGCCATCAGGTTCTATTCATCTATAAGTCAACAAGAAATTAAAGATACAAATTGAGTAAATGAGAATAAATAATCTGATAACGAGCGTTTGCAACCAAGAACAACACCTAAAATAAAAAAGGGCAAAGTGAATGGTTTTTTAGTAAAGCAATCATCTGTTTTCATATTTAAGGCTGACATTTGATATCAAAATTCAAGACTAATGAAGAATCAAAAAGTTGGTGGTGTTTGGTACCTAATTACACATAGGCAGATAAAGCATTGTCATTTTACTTGATAAATTTAGTGGATTAAAAGGGGTATCACCTTTTAATTTGATTGAATCTGACTCGTTATTCAACTTCCCAAAAGACTAATCCTTGCTTTCAAGTTAAGATGCTCCCTTATCTCTAGCCTATTGTGTTTTTAAGGTATGGAAAGTTGAATTATCCTGTCTGTACGGATAAAACCACGACTGATCTGCATATATTTTCTCGGCTTTTCTTACCGTCGTCTCAAGTACAAATGTGGTAGGGCAAGAACTGCACATAATTTCGTTAATGGTGATTTTCCACTAGTCATTCCCCTTTTTCCGTGTGAGAAAGAGAATTTAAATCACATAGAGAAGCTAACTTTAACAATCCATATAATGCAAACAGATCAAACCAGAATATCTTGGTTGGAAACTAGAATAAGAAAAATTCTAGTTTGCTACGCACTGAATTCAATGAATAGCATAAACCAAGTAGGGTATTTCACTGGCGATATGCAGCTTGATCAGCCATAATTAAAGTTCCCTGTACCCCAAGGCAGAGGGAGCCTCATCTACCATAGCTATTGCTGGTTCTCGTTGAGTCTCGGATGCGAACAGACCCCACAGATCAATAAAACTATCAAAACTTAATCACCAATCCCATCCGAAAAATCATTTGTATAGTGAAAGCAAAAGATAAGTGAACTTGATTCTATCAGACAAAATTTAAGATGATCGACAATTTGAGATGCTGTTTTCAACACTAGATGCTTTCCTACCTATCTTCATTGTCAAGGTATTACATATTTGTCTTTGTTGTCGCTCTCCTGGCATTTATAAACCAGGATAGTGGAATGAATATAAGAATGGTAGTATCTATCAAACTCCACCAGAACCTCCAAAACACAATGTTATTAAATGCTATTGAATTTCCAGAGCATTCCGCGCAAGCCCAACCATCCAACTTGAGCTTTAAGATAACAATTTCCTTGCATGATTGAAATTTTGCTCAAGCTACAAGTTCCTGCTGATTGCTGACCACAGAAGTATCTGTTTATCATGTTGCAAGTGCTGTGATTCACCTTGTTTTGGTCGTCTTCTGTTTGTCACAATTGGCAACTGCACCATTTGCATAGAAGAATCCTGGAATTGATGCCTGATGCAAGTGCTTTGGTATTCTTTCTCCAACTAAGCAAAATTGAGCTTTCTGGGTACAAAGTACAATAGTAGCATTGACTTTTACGGATAATATACTACTGGACACTGGTTAACAATAGTTTTATCAAGTAGTTGCTTCCTCTGCCTTCTAACTGATTCTTAGAGTGACAAAAATTGGAAAACCTCTGTCAAGGAAAATAAATAAGTGTTCCCAGAATATGGATAGGTCTACAGCTCACTAAATTAACATTATTATGTTGTCACTGAACATTATTAACTTTTTCATGTAGAATATAGGGTATACAAATCAAATGCTAAAGGTTAAAGCGTGCAAAAATCAAAATCAAATGGACAGAAAGAGCATAGTGTGTCAGTTGTTAAAATTAAATCCTTTTAACTATTGCAAAACGTTATACAGCTTCATCACACGAAATTTTGTTAATCAAAACTCCAATTATTCCTAGCATAACAAGGAGCACTAAAATATTATGGACTAGACAATTTTTTTTTTTTGAGCTGGGCTGAATTTTTAGTTTAGTTAACTTAGTTAATAAATTTAAAAATTTTTAAAGGTGAAGGAATTTTGATAATTTAAAAATATCATTAAAATAATTTTACTTGTCAGTTTTTTATTTAAAAAATAAGAAATAAGTCAAGTTATTATAAACAAAATTTCAGAGTCTACAAGATGAAATGTTTAGTGATATGAGATTAACGAGAGGCTAAATTTAATGCCCATAAAACCTTTTTCAAAAATGGGTTGGAGGTTAGCCTAGCCAATCCCTGCCTACATCCTTGTTCACATTGACTACACAACGCCCTTTATAAAGGACACCTACATTTTGGACTTCATTTTCATCCATTTTCAGTTCTCTCTCCTTCAGGCCTAGCAAAAAGCATTTATACACAAGAATAACTCCAAATAACACAAAATCAAAACTCAAAACCTCTTTTGTTTTTTGTCTCTCAGTTCAATGGTATCTGCAGCAACAACGACGATGACAACGAAAACAACAGATAGCGCGCAAGCGTTGTGGCGTGGGCGTCTAGCCTCGGCATTACGGACAACTATAGCATGTACAGTTGTTGGTTGCACCACCCTCTATGGCCCGGAACATCTCCGGCGAATACCGGCATTTCCAGCTTTTTCCTACGTGACAACTATTTTAATTGTTTCGGATGCTACACTTGGTGACACATTTAGAGGATGCTGGCATGCTTTTTATGCTACTACTCAAGTCATGATCCCAGCAATCATTTGCTTATGGTTAGTTGGGCCTGGAAGATTCACTCCCGGGCTAGCAGCCGTAGTGGTGACGGTGATGGTGTTCGCGGTGGCGTTGCCTGAGTCAACGCCGTTGACGGCTAAGCGGATTGCATTTGGGCAGATAGTGATTGTGTGTGTTGGAACAGTTATTCATGGTGCAGAAACTGGAGTTGTGATGCACCCAATTCATGTTGCAGCAAGTACTACACTGGGTGCCTTAGCATCGGTTTTAGCCATGCTGATCCCTTATCCTCGGCTTGCATACTATGAGGTAATTAACTACTTAGCACCTCATTTTTTTTTAAATATAAATTTAGGTTTGATTTATTATTGTATTTTGTTTGATTCGTGGACTAAAAATAGTTTGAAGTTGTACCGTTCTACCTTCAAAACATGTTAGAATTAACTTTATGAAGACAAAAACAGTCATTATTATAAACTTTGGGATACAATCTTAAGAAAACAATGAGCAGAACTCACGTGTGCATGTGTGTTTTTATTGGATTTTATTCTTGTTTTTAAAATAATTAATTATATATGGATGGTAATTGGTGAACCAAATGCCTACGGATTAAATGGAAAATTCTAGTATATTCTGTAATTGAAAATTTAGAAATTGAGAAAAATAATAGTTAATATGAAGCGCAATGAGGGAAAAGTAGATTTAAATAAAGACTTCTTTTGGTATTGAGAACTATAATTTTAAAATCATGAATTAAAAATATTAAATATTACTAAAAAGTGGGTAAAAACAAACTAAATCAAATCAAAACGAATTGAAATTATCCGTTTGCTTTAGTTAAAAAGTTTGATTGGATTTTAGAATATGTAAACTACATTGAGCCAAATAAAAAACTAAAACTAAAATATAAAATATTTTATAATTTTATATTATATATATAAATGTATTATTAGTATAATATATTTTAATTTTATTTTTATCCAATAACCAAACAAGATAATTTATTAAATTATAATTTTTGATCCAAGTTTAATATATTAAATTGAATCGAACTAAAATAATTTATATTGATTCAATTTCAATTTCAGTTTAGTGTTTTGATGGTTGGGTTCTAATTTGTGGATTTCAAAACTAGTATGATCGGTTCGGAATTTTAATTTATTTTAGGATAGAAACCGAACCGAACCGAATCGAATTTACCTACCTATATATTTTTCTAACTTTATTATTAAAATATAAAAAAAATCACAATTGTAATAACTTTTAAAATTAAGGATATGCTCACAATTAAGATGTTAAACATTTTAATTGACAATTTTATAGTAATTAATTAAGTGAAACTAGATGTTTGTAAAACATTGGGACAATATTTTTAAAATTAAAAAGAAGTAGATTCTTAGGTATGCTATTCAGTCCCAAGTCACCGTTACAAGTACTACTAATTTTATCTTCTCTTTTTAATTCTTAAATAATGATGTTTGAAGGAGATTTAAATTAAAAAAAAAATAATAATAATAATTTTTATACTCTTTATTGTAAATTGATTTTTTAAAGGAAAATTTGATATACCTTTTTAAGATATTGCGATAAACCGAATTCTTTTAAAATTTTTATGTAAGCAAAATATCTTGGATAAGAAAACTACGACTTTGAAGATTCACTTTTGCAGCAAAGTTTAGTATAAATACAATGCTTTTGCAGAATATATCCTGGTCCCGCAAATAATTTTAAAAAAGATACTTAATGTCAATGGAGAATAAATACTCCATGTATTATTCCATATAGGTATTGACATTGTCTATTCAAATTGCTTGCTACCAAGCATTGGCTTTCATACAAATATACTTTGCTTGTGCTTTATGCTTAAAGAAAAGCCATGTGCATTTTTATTTGGAATTATAGTGGAGAATTGATTAAAAATGATAGATTAAAAATTAATGTTAGCAAATAATTTTTTAATTTTATTTTTAAAGTATAATACAAGCACCACAATCACAAACAAAATTCAAGGACATGTTTAATATTATTGACTTTTAATTAAATTTAAAAATAAAATTATTTAATGTATTTACGAATACTAATTTTCAAGTAATGAGGTCTCTCTCATCAATGGGAGTAGTTATTTTTAAAATAACTAATTAAACTGTTTAGCGTCTAATTGATGAACCCATATCATCACTTGAGATATATATTGGGATTCAACTTGAGATGCATAATATTTCTCTTATTAATAATATTTACTTATTGTTTAACTAATAATTTATATTTTAATTTTTATCCTGTAGAGATACAATAACTGTGTAGTCATAACACCTTAATACAAAATATACCCTGTTTATTCCATATTAAGTTATAGTTTCTGTCTTCTCTTAAAATTCTAGCTAATTGGAAGACAAATAAGAATTAATCTCCCCTTGAAAAAGGACTATGGGCATTTGTTCCCAACGGTCACATTCCAATAATGCCCAATAATAGAATCAGCATTTGAGCACAGGAATCACATCGAGTGGGTGCTCAATACATTGCGGTGAGAAGATAGATTAGTACTTGATAATTTCGCTACATTTTAAATGTGAAAATTTGTTACAGAAAACAACATGGCCAATTGGAGATGGTAGCTGATAATTTTCACCTTGCAGGTTAAGAAAGAATGTAGGCTATACACAGAAAATGCTTCAGCGAGGCTGAATCTGTTTGTCAAGGCCTTCACTGCCCAAGATAAAACAACTGCGTTAGACTTGATTACAGAAGCGAAATTCCTTTTCAAAGCAGGAGCTAAACTGCTTTTGAGTATCAAACACAAACAGGTTAGTTAATATTAACTTTAAAACGCACCCTGGGCTTTCGTAGAATCACTTGTGAAATAAGCTAAAACCAGAGCTATTTCTTGTGAACAGAAAAGCATGCTTTGGGAAAGACCTCAAATGAAATACTTGAAACCAAATCCTATGGACCCAACAGAGAAACTGCAGCAACTGGAAATACCGCTTAGAGGGATGGAATTGGCCTTGAATTCTTGCTCTTCTTTCCCTGTTGGCGTGATTGATGAAGAATTAAGAGACTTATTACACAATTCGAAAGCAGAGATAGGCCTGAGATTAGAACAAGCCAAGTGCTATGCTTCTTTTGATGCAACAACAGCTCCAGAGATAAAGAATGTATGCGTAGCCAAATCTCTGTGGACACTCAACAATTCCTCAACCGAAGTTGTACCAGCTTCCTTCTTCTTTTACTGCATGGAACTCCTCCAGAATGTCGTACCTGTTGCTCCAAACACCGACTGCATTGTAAATGAAACAAAGAAAACTCAAAGTGAAGAAACAAGTGAATCCCAAAACCAAAATCAACGCAAGTGTAAACTCAAATGGATTAGGAGCTATCTGTTTCTGTTGCCAACTAGTGAAAGCTTGGTTTTTGCTCTCAAGTGCTCGCTTTCTCTTGGTCTTGCTGTGCTCTTTGGTTTGGTATATAGCAGAGAGAACGGATATTGGTCAGGATTGACGATTGCCATTAGTTTCGCAAGAAAGCGACAAGCAACATTTGCACTTGCGAATGCTCGAGCACAGGGAACAGCGATGGGATCAGTCTATGGAATCATATGCTGCTTTATGCTCCAAAAGTTCGTGAATTTTAGGTTCTTAGCACTGCTTCCCTGGATTGTCTTCACTAGTTTTCTGAGGCACAGCAGAATGTATGGTGAGGCTGGTGGGATATCAGCCGTCATAGGGGCCTTATTGATATTGGGTAGGAAAAATTATGGCACTCCAAGTGAGTTTGCAATTGCACGAATCACAGAAGCTACCATCGGATTAGTCTGTTTCATCATTGTCCAAATTCTCTTCCAGCCAGCGAGAGCAGCAACACTGGCGAAAACTGAACTTGCTCAGAGCTTGCAGGCGCTTCGAAATGGCGTTGAGGATATAATTCTTTGTGCTGATCAAAAGAACATGCCATCTTCCACAGACTTGAGGGAAAAACAGAAGAAACTGAAATCCCGTTTCAATGAATTGGAGAAATTCGTTGCAGAAGCTGAATCAGAGCCTAACTTCTGGTTCTTATCTTTTCATGGCACTTGCTATGAACAACTCTTGGGATGTTTGTCAAGGATAGAAGATCTTCTACTCTTTGTAGCATACAAAACTGAATTTATCTCACAAGTAGCAGGGAGATTTGGAGTTGCCTGGACGGACCTACATGAACAGATAACCAATGATCTCGATCATTTCACCGAAAAAGTTGGATATTCGCTGAAATGCCTTGAAGAGTTGGTCTTGATCAAGTCACTCGGAGTTCTTGCCCAAGAGTTGCAGAAGAGCAACATATCTCATGACGTTGAGTTAGGAAGATCATCAAACGAAAATGGGCATAGGAATTTGTGTCCGAATACAGAAGAGATCGAGGAGATATCAAGCTCATTTCTTCGACATTCAAATGAAGTTGTTAACAAGATCAACACTAACGAAGGAGAGGAAAAGCTCAAAAGCCAAATAATTCTCTGTTTGAATGGCCTAGGGTTCTGCATTAGCAGTCTGATGAGGGAAACCACTCAGATCGAGAAAGGAATAAAAGAACTACTTAAATGGGAGAATCCTACTTGGAACATTAATTTGCATGAAATTTCATGCAAGCTGAATGCTTTATACACTAAATGAATCCAACAAAAGAATCTCTATATAATACCGGAGATCTATGCATACAAATACAAGCCACCGAGTCATACGAGCCACCTGGATGGCGTTTGTCTGAATGTGACTATACTTATTTAAAAATCATGTTTTTTCTTTTATTAACTATTTAAATGTAAGTGTTCATTTATTTATTTTTTTTAAATAATTAATATATAATATTTTAACATATATATCCTTTATGTATTAAAAATATACAAATAAATTATTATATACATTTAAATATGTTTTACAATACAATCTATATAAAAACTATTAATATAATAACTTTTAATATATTTTTTATAATTTCAATGATATGTCAAATTAGTTCCTTACAATAAAAAATAATAATAAAATGTTTAAATTAAACTAATAAACTACCTAATACAACATGTGATATGAGAAAAGAGACAGAAATTTAAATGTATTCAAACGCTTTTTTATCCAAACTTAAGCTTAAAAATTTAACTTAATTAAATTGAAACATCAGACTTCAGGCCAAAAAACAACTGAAAAAGAGTAAGAAAACAGGATCACACACCAACAAGCTATATCTGCAATTTCATTTGTAAGATTAAAGAGTAAGAAAACAGGATCACATATCATTGGCTAGTTCAAAGATTTGTAAGATTAAAGAGTAAGAAAACAGGATCACATACCATTGGCTAGTTCAAAGATTTAGCTGAAAATCCATCATTAAAAAGTACCAACGCATCCTTCATTAGTCTTTACCATATCAATTGGAGGTAGATGGAAAATTAAAGCAGATAGTCACAAGTCCTAAGGCTATATTCAGAATTCTATTGGCCAAACCACTGTCATCTTCTCACAACTTGAACTCAAAGCCACAACCGCAACAATATTGCCTCAATACCATCGCACACATTAATACAATGTAAACTGCTAAAGCAATAGCCATGAGAAACAGTGCACTACAGCAAAAACAAGTACGTAAATAAATTTAATATGTCTACAAAATTGAAGCAATACACTGACAGTCAAGCTGCAAACTGAACTTTAATTACATCATCTCTATGTGAAACAACACATTCATCCAAACCAACAAGGCATATCTGCTACATTAACATCAAAAAGCGAAAAATCTCAGTTGCCATCGTACTTTGGATCAGCCATGACGTAATGATATGCTATAACCAGTACAAAAATAAAGATGCCGAGAAAGTTGGCAAAGAAACCCAAGTCTTGATCGTCAATCATCTGCAGCAACATGTGTAAGAGTAGCAAAAAAAAATCAGACCCAGGCTCAAAACACCACAATATAATCAATATCATTAATCAGCACTGCTCAACAGAAGCCCCAAGTGTTAATAATACAAATTGCATTAAAACTTTAGTCCAACATTGAGGCCATACTAAAGAGGAATCATACTCCAAGTATATATACCCAAGAAGAAGAAGCATACCAATCGAAATAACAATAAAATATTTGGAGTCAATTGTGAATGTTATGTGATAGAACTGAAACTAACCAGAGTTCCACCAGAGAACAGAAAGAATAAATCACAGGAGACCCAAAATCTAAGCCAGCCAAATTGGCACATGCATGCCAGGCCACTTTTCCCAATAGATCCTGTCCATACATGCATTCCGATAACTTTCCAATCCTCCGGTAAAGAATGGAATCAACTTCTCAACTCTAGCGAACTAATCCTATTCTATGTTAAGAACTAATGACAGCAGGAATTAAGCCCTCCATGTTGAATTGCCAAATAGAGAGAGTACACTATACGTACCAAAATGCTAGAACATTTAATTACACACTGATGATACACCACGGGGCATAACAAAAGACAGATATGAGCTAACAGACAACCTATTAAATTTACAATGGATTGAGTGTTTGAGAGGCAGTCACCAACCACATTACAGAAAAACAAAAGTGCCAGTCAACACAATTGCCAAATAAGTGTGCCAAGTACGTGAATTAAGCGAGTAGATCTAAAACATATAACACCTAAGCTAACAAGAATATGCAAAAATAATGAAAATTATTAAATTATATATTTCATCATACATTTCTATATTCCCCTGATTCGAAGCTTCCCCTTATTTGTTTCTATCAACAATCAACCAGTGTATGAGAATTTTCAATCACATATTAAAAAACGCACTCCATCTTCACAAAATACCAATTTCTAACACTACAATAAATTAAAGATATAGAGAATAGCAATTCAAGAAACCCCAAATACTTCACAGACAACACTAATACAGTCGTTATTCTTGAAAATTACTTCAATGGCGACAAAGTTTGAAAAGTAACGTCAACATTTTCTCCAAGGATTTCAATAAATCTGACCTAGGGCGTATTATTATCGTAATTCTAATACCATCCGGAAAAGTAACCAATTGCGATTGGCGGGTAAATAACTTCAATTCAATCTGTTCAAATCACATATAGATCGAAATCAGAAACCACTTTTAGATTTCTTAAAGATTCATCAAAAATGAAATTGAAAAAGAATCCGTTCATAAACTACAGAATAGAGACTGGAATAATACTATTGTGATCAAATAAATTAAACTAGAACAAATAACAGAGAGTAGAAACAGAAAGCTAAGAATCATACGTTGACACGCTATGAAATCGAAGATCACAGATTCAAAGGATATTATGCCTCGGAGCAAAAGAGCTGAGAGACGTTTGACAGCATTGACTTGGTTAGGGAAAATAAGAAATTGATCGGGCTGACAATCACAAACTCCCCTAAACTACGTCGTTTGATCCGGTTAAGCAGACTTCCCGAAACGTCGTCGTTTTTAATTTGTCGCATGACTTTTGCAGCGGAGCGTGTGGATTTGAAGTTTGAAACACGTAAACGGCGTCGCGTGAGCCTTAAAAGTCGTCTTTAATTTGTTGCGCGAGTCCATGAGATTTCCAGCGAAGTCGTATGGATTTTAACAATTGCTAAGCCAACAAGTAAACGGCGTCGTTTGAATGTGGGCAAAAACAATTTCTTTTTGTGGCTGCTGGGATTCGAGCCCAGGTCTCCACGGCCACAACGTGGAATTCTTACCACTAAACTACAGCCACAACGCTGAGGGCTATAATCAAACAACACTTTTAAAAACATTTATTCAATACTTAAAAATTATTAACATTTACTATAAATATACTAAATTTATTTTTAAATATTTTACTCTCATTCACGTAATTTTTGGTAGTAAAGCCACAATTTTGTAGCATAATGTGAATAAAATTTTCTCATTGTCTATACCTATTAATTCAACCAATTGTTGTTCTTTCATCATCATTGATAAAAGAAACATCTTTGATGTATTTCATAAAATGTTGTAAAATCATAAGACATCCTTATCACATCCTATAACACAGCCATATTTCATCTTTCTATTTTATTTGAAAAATCAATTTGTATCTAATTTTATTTAATAGATAAATTGTGAAATTATTGTGTCTATTAGTATTTTCATTTTGCATAGTAATTATAATAATTATTTAATAACTAATTGCTTGAATGGTTTTAGCTAACAAACTTGATAAACACTATTAATTAAACTTGAAACTTTTAAGAAAAATATGTTCTAGTCAGGTGACAAGTTATCTCTAGCTTCATTCGTAAATATGAGTTGTACTATATAATAAATCTATAAAAATGAGCTAAACTTACTTACCATAGATGTTTGAATATTCAAGATAGACCCAATTTGTGCGTTAACAATGTATCCAATTTACGTCATACATTGTTCTAAACTGCCGTCACTCGATAAGGGGCGAGTAGGGAAGGCCATTACCAGTTAACACCAACACCCTTCCGTACAAGTAACCACTGTAATTTCATTATAGAAGTTTGTGTCACGTAATTTAACTCGTTTGCCGAACAACGATTCAAGTCGTGTAATTCACTATTGAGTTTTGGGTCAGACTATTAAAAGTTGCTTGCACCCGGAGATTTATATTATTATAACAAATGGCGAAAGACATATGATTGCCCATTTATCCTAAATTCATGACTAGACGTTACAACATTGATTGCAGCCGTTCATTACGAGCCTCACTATCGGCATCTTGTAGTTTCGGATAGATATACTATAGACTTGCGTGATAGGTCGAGATACACGGAATTAAGATTGAAGGCACCCTAACTGCCAGTGTCGTATTGTTTATATTAGTTAACAGTCGGTAGAAAGTGCTTTTCTTGCATCTACCATTACTGTAAAGTAGATTTACATGGTAGAAAAGTCTCGGATTCCAAGCAAAAATCCATTAAACGAAACCCCGTCCTTTTTTTCACTCATATCCTCTTTATCTTTTTCTTCTAGGGTTTGCCTTTGCCACGACCCAAAACAAATAAATGTCTAACCGGGAGGAGAAAAGGAAAGTTACAGTGGACGTAAATTAAAGATAAGAAATACTCTTAAATCTTGATTTCGCGATTCCATTAATCGAAGTGGGTTTTTCTCTTTTTATTTGTTAGAAGGAAGAAAAAAATTAGTGTTTTAGGAGGCCATGTCTGCGGGGATTTGTGGGAAACGGGCGGGGTTTGAGGAAATTTGCGGATCCTCGTCTCCTACTTCGGTCAAGAGATCCCGGTGCTCAAATTTTGGATCTCTGGTCCGATCGGGATCCGATGACCCGGTTTCAGTCTTGCTGCAAATGTTCCCTTACTTGGATCCTGAGGTGAGGTTTCAATGGTTGAATTATGTTCCATTTTGGATTATTTTCTTTATTTTGTATTGTTCATCTAATTATATCACGTCATTTGCTTTTATTCTTAAGAATTATAAAATTTATAATTTCTATTTTTTTAAGAATTTAATGCATCACATGTTAGTTTGAAATTGTGGTTAAGTATGGTATTAATTGTTAGTTTCATATTACGTTCAATTTTGATGACACCAAATCTTGCTATTCTATTGCTGTTTTCTTGATTGTTGGTTATAAATGTATGAATTATGACCTGGTTCTGTTGTTTTTAGTTACGTCTTTAAACGATTGATTGGCCTTATATATTTGCTCTATATGTTCCATTTGTTCTTGATTTTCTGAAGATATATAATCTAGCACAATAATGCAGCAGTTTTTGACTGTTAATAATGTAGCAAGTAGTAGCAAATGTAATATTGTTGCATATTTCGTGTGTGCTACTTTGTTCGACCGATAAAATGTCTTGGACGTTAGTGGAAGTCTTGGCTTCAAGCCCTGGTTGCAACAGACATAGCGAGGGGTTTGGTTTACCTTTATGTTCTTTTTCTTTTTTCAATGTAACAGTCCTGACATTGAAATAAGATATCTGGTGGATGCAAATGTATATGTTGTCCTTTGTTATGTGATTTAGCAAGAGAAATAGAGGAAAATAATGAGTAAATATGATTTGTTGACATGTTTAACTTTTAATGGTGTTTATGAATTTCCTTTCTTTCTTCAATTTAGGTGATAAAATCAGTACTTAGGAATCATGAAAACAATATTGAAGATGCAGTTGATGGTCTGCGTGCACTTTCACTCAGTAACAGTGGTGAAGGAAATAAATCACAGGGACTTGATTCCACAACAATTGGTAACTGTTCTGCAGTTCCCTGGGAGAGTACAGCTTCATGTGAGTTTTGTTCCATCGATGCTCTAATTTCTTTCGTTAAATTTACCAAAATGGCTTGTATATATTTCAATGTCCGGTTCTATTGTTCTTGGACTTAATCTACCTTTTGTTTTTTCTTTCTGAATTTGCATCAACCAGGTAGACAAATGGCAGAAGAGGAAGTTAGAGATACAAATACAACCTTTGATGGTGAAAACATGACAGATGGGTCCAAGTGGGTGGATTTGTTTGTGAATGAGATGATGAGTGCACAAAATGTTGATGATGCCAGGTGCCGTGCTGCCAGGATTTTAGAGGCTTTTGAAAGAAGTATCATTACCAACTCTAAAGCATCAAAGGAGGTGATCAAATGACAATATCTATCATATCTCTGGCTTCAGAAAACAAATTTGAACTTTGTACTTTCCCATGCTGATATATTTTTTATTATCATCCCTGGAGCAGCTTGAGCATGATTCTCTGAAGGAGCATCTGCAGAACCTGTTAAATGACAACCAGATTCTGAAGAAAGCAGTTTCTATCCAGCATGAGCGCCATTTGGAGCAAGAGCAGAAGGATAAGGAAATAGAACTTTTGAAGCTTATTATAAATCAGTACCAAGAACAAGCTCGAAATTTAGAGGTAATTTTGTTTATAATTATAGACCTCACTCCCTTCCTCGAGATTCTGAAGTTATATATCATCTGATTCTCTTTTGTTCTTGGCCTACCAACATCTGGTTGCAAAATTCTTTTGAGAATCTTTTGTACTTTTCTATAGATATTCGGTCTGTTTGTGTAGCTTAAAACAGCACATCTGTTATTTGGTTGTGGAATAACCTCCTAGTGGGTAATGGATGGGGATGGGGGTATGCATGTTTGTTGAAGAATGCCTCTGTTCGTTGAAAAAGTTGTACTGTATGCAAGAAGTTTGATAAATTGAATTCAAAACTGGATCAATATGTGTTTCAGGTCAACTATGATTTTACTTGTTTGTAATCTTTGAAATTCTGAACTATATTTGTGTTGGAAGTTATATCTTCTATTATGAGTTGTGATTAAATAGTGTCTGGATGAAAATCAGAATTCTTTCTTTGTTGTTCTCCAGAATTGACTTTGTAAATTCTTTACTTTTGCAGCTGAGGAACTATGCTTTAAAGCTTCATCTGCAAAGGGCACAAGAAAGTAGCTCTATTCCTGGGCAGTTTCGGCCGGACATATTTTAAGTCTCTTGCATTGGATTCCTGAATTTTTAATGATTTACCCATTATTTCTTCTCGCCATTTACTTATCTGGAGGTAACTACTGATGTTAAGATTTGTATACTAAGTTTGTACTAAAATGAGGATCTATCCGTACCAGTGAAGCCTAATACACTTGGGCAGTATGTGTAGTCTCTATTAGTGTCTGATGCATGTCCATTTTTTTTTACCCTAGAATTCTAACTCGACTGCCATTCCTATGTATCTGTACCTTGCAGCAGCTGCTAGCGCCCTCTTGTTGTAACAAATAGTTTAGTTCAAATAGTGCTGGCTATAAATTTAAAGATTATAAATTATCATTTATTTGTACAAATTAATCAGATATAATATGGAAGTAAAAATTATATATATGTATATTAGATGAGTTTATATTAAATACTTTGTATTCGTTTTTAAGTTTAAATTCTTTTTAAAAAATAATGTTGTAATATTATTAATCTAAATTACTTTAAAAATATATAGCTATAAATATCTTACAGGGATTCTTTTGACCTCTTATTTTTAAAATACCATTATGGTATGATTTTACCACTATTCTTTTCAATTTGAATTTAATAAACGAAAAGTAAAAAATCGAAAGTTCAAAGGACACACATTGTTTTATAAATTAAAAGATAGTGAATAAATTAAATTTGAAGAAAATTTTGAGATATGCAATAAAAACTTTGTAAAATTTTAATTAATTTATTTAGGATGGTAGGCTGAGGAGCTTTGTCTCCAAAAGAAAAAATAATAAACCCAATTATAGTATACTTTAAATCAATTAAATAATTTCTTACACAATTCGTCCAACTTGATGTAAACATAATGTAAAATAAAAAGGAAAAAATATATATTTATTACACTTTTATTTTAAAGTAAAAAAAATTAAAAAGTGAAAATATCTATACTTTTAAATTTATCTATTTTTAAAAATAGAAAAATTTATTTATAAATTTTTGTTTTAATTTTTTATAAGAGTATTATCGTCTAAATTGATGAATGTTTGGTTTAATTTAAAATATTTTTTAATAATAATTAATTTTAAAAATAAAATAAAAAATATGAATAAAAACGTAAAGGGTACTATTTACTTCTTATTTTAAATTGAAATAAAATATTCTTCAATCCCTCCTGTCTTATATAGCCTGCGTAACGTGTATCCCTGAGCAAGAGTTGTATATCTCGACGCTGTCGCTAATATCTCATTATCTTGACAATAATTAATTTCTAAAAAGAAAACAATATTATAAAAGAAAAGTGAAGAATATGAAGATTGAACTTTCAGGAGGATTCAACCGTTCATATATTTTTTTGACATATATATATATATATACTTTATTTATAAAATAATGCTGTCTTTCAATTAATCTATACATCTTACATTTTATAGAAAATGATCTTACGTATAAATTCTGATTTATTAAAAATCTAAAGAACAATACAAAACAAAATAGTATCGAAACTCCAAGCAACACTTCTTGCCAATTGAATCAGTTTTCCACCGGTGTCGTCTTTACCCACCTCCCCTTGTTGTCAACAAAATCGCTGGAGTCATTGGGTATGATCTGTATTCTACACTAAAGAGTTGGCTCTTTGTCGTTCACTGGAAATCTCTTCTTCCCGGTTCCAGGTAAGGTAATAATTCTTGACTGGCTGCTTCACATTATATCTGTTATTATTTGGAGGTTTTTCTAATCGACAAGCGAAAAGAGAAGAAACCTATACTGTCTAACTTAACGCTTGTGTAGTTATAATATAATAATGGGATATTTCATTGAAGAATAATTGTTGTGGACTGTGGTCTTTGTTTAAGCATTATGTTATTGGGAAAATCATTATTTGGATTCTGCTCTTAGAGTTGATATGCACCCTTGATATTATCTATGGTACTTTTCTTTTTGGGGGGGTGTAAGAGTAGATTTCATTGTTTTGTTTTCATTTGCATGTGCTTTGAGGGTGATTTTTGAACAAAACCGAAACTGAATCTTTTCTTGTTGTTTGCATGGGGACGGAGATTGAGGTTGAATGTATATTTTGGGATGTTTTATGTTGACGGTCTGTTGAGTTTGCCATAGGTTTCAGACTCTATGAACCATGAATTGAGAAGCCAAAAATGAGAGCTAGTTATTTGAATTCAAGAATTGGAATGCAAAAGCAAAGTAAATACATACAACATATTCACATCCGATATGACTTTCTTGTTGATTGCTAAGTTATGGTTCCCTTATGTTAACTTCAATTTCAGGTTTCAAATATCGATTGTCTGAATTTTGAGGTTTGATAATAAAATGGGGAATGTCAGTGAAGAGAAGCTGCAGTTTTTTTATTGATAGAGGAGGGACATTCACTGATGTCTATGCTGAGATTCCAGGTCAGCCTGAAGGTGAATTAATGAAGCTTTTGTCTGTTGATCCTGCGAGCTATGATGACGCTCCCGTTGAGGGAATTCGCAGGATTCTTGAAGAATATACAGGGGAGAAGATTCCACGATCTTCAAAATTCCTCACCAATAAGATACAGTGGATAAGAATGGGTAACACTGTGCCAACAAATGCACTTTTAGAGAATAAAGGAGAAAGGATTGCTCTGTGTGTGACTCAAGGCTTTAAGGCCCCGTATATTTGATCTTACTGTATCAAAACTATCAAATCTTTATGAGGAAGTCATAGAGGTCAACGAGAGAGTTGAGCTTGTCCTTGAAAAGGATAAAGAAGATTAAGATCCGTCAGTGTCTTTAGTTCAAGGAGTATCAGGTGAGCTAGTAAGAGTTGTCTTTAGCTCTGGAACCTTTATTGAAAGGCTCGTTGGAGAAAGGGATTAGTTGTTTAGCCGTTTTGTTGATGCATTCCTATACCTACCTACAACATAAAATGGCCGTGGAGAAGTTAGCACTTAGTTTGGGCTTCAGACATGTGTCCCATATCTTCAGCTTTGACTCCCATGGTTCGGGCTGTTCCTCGGGGGCTATCCTGTGTGGATGCATATCTAACCCCTGTTATCAAAGAGTACTTATCGGGTTCATTTCTAAATTTGACAAAGGGCCTGGAAAGGTTAATGTACTGTTTGTGCAATCAGATGGAGGACTTGCACCAGAAAATAGATTTCAGGGCATAAAGCATTATTGTCTGGTCCTGCCGGTGGGGTTGTCGGTTACTCTCAGACTGTTCTTGGGCTTGAAACAGAGAAGCCTTTCGTTGGCTTTGACCTGGGTGTACACCGACAGATGTGAGTCGATATGCTGGAAGTCACGAACAAATCCTAGAAACCCAGATTTCTGGTTTCATAATACAAGCACCTCAACTTGACATAACACTGTTGCCGCTGGTGGTGGATCAAAGTAGAAGTTCCAATTTGTGACTTTCCATGTGGGACCAGAAACAGTTGGTGCACAACCTGGTCCTGTATGTTACCGGAAAGGATTGGCTGTGACAGATGCAAACTCGATTCTAGATTTTGTTATTCTTGATTACTTTCCTTCCATCTTTGGTCCGGAAGAAAATCAGCCTTTGGATATGAGTGCAACCAGAGAAAAATTTCATATGCTTGCAAAGGAGATTAATTCCTACCAGAAAGAGTCAGGATCCATCTGTAAAGGATATGAGTGTAGAAGAGATTGTACTGGGATTTGTCAATGTCACGAATGAGACTATGTGCCGTCCAATACGGCAGTTAACTGAAATGAAGGGCCATGAAACAAGGAGCCATGCTCTTGCTTGCTTGGAGGTGATAGACCACAACATGCTTTTGCTATTGTTAGGTCATTGGGCATGAGAGAAGTGCTCATTCACAGGTTTTGTGGAATTTTAAGTGCATATGGGATGGGATTGGCTGATGCCATTGGGGAGGCACAGGAACCATATTCTGCTGACTATGATCCAGAATCTGTTTTGGAGCTCTCTCGTAGAGAAGACATATTACTGAAGCAGGTAAAACAGAAGCCACAAGAGCAAGGATTCAACGAGGAAAACATTACACGATGGAGATGTATTTAAACTTGAGGTATGAGGGTACTGATACTGCCATCATGGTAAGGAAACGAATAACTGAAGATGGGTCAGGATATGATTATGCTGTGGAATTTGTGAAGCTATTCCAACAGGAGTATGGATTTAAATTACAGAATTGGAATATCCTTATATGTGATGTTAGAGTTCGTGGTATTGGATTTACAAATATATTGAAGCCACAGGCTGTAAAAGCTGCTACTGTTGCTGCAAAAGCTGAAGGTCACTACAAGGTTTACTTTGGCCATAGGTGGCATGAAGCTTCTCTATCCAAGCTTGAGGGTCTGGGGTATGGACACGTCATTCTAGGCCCTGCCGT
>JAWDEX010000005.1:3954348-3988609 GCA_035221805.1 Trichilia hirta | reverse complement strand
TTCAATATATAGTAGAGAGAGGTGAAATTAAAATTAACTATATCCCGTTGAAAGAGATGATAATTGATCCTATGATTTTTTGGTTAAGTGAAAAATAAAGTTGTGTTACAAAATCTACCATAAAAGTAAAATATATCTCATATAGTATCACGATAAGTATAGTTGCATGGACTAAGAGGCTTATTAATAATTTATAATTAGATTTATTTAAAGAATTTGTAGATATATTTTGTGATAATAAGTCTGCCATCTATTTGATTAAAAATAAATGAAATAGGTCGAAAGGTAAATATTTTGATATCAATTATCACTATATTCAATATATAGTAGAGAGAGGTGAAATTAAAATTAACTATATCCCGTTGAAAGAGATGATAATTGATCCTATGATTAAGGGATTATCTTTGGAGAGATTTAAAGAGCATGTATCTACTATAAGTTCAAGAATCATTTAGATGTGTAGTTAATATGCGATAAATAAGTATTATTTGCTAAGTATTGAAGATGACATGAAAAAATAATGATACATCTCTATCTAATTAATTATAAATATTGATCAAAGAAAAGATAGATAACACTATAATAAAGTTAACATGGGTTATAATAAATCATTTTGAATATAATATTTATATGAAAACATCAAAATAAATTTATGTAACATGGGCGCTTGGTGTATAATTCGCCATAAAAAATAAGTACGAATAAGAATTTTTCTTAATTTCAATTTTGGTGCTATTTTACTTTTGTAAAATATGTATACTATAATTTTAGAGTTTACTTATAGTATAGTAATGATGATTGGTTATGTGTGTAGACTATACAATCATCAAAAGTAAACTCTATTACTTTGATCAAGTGGGAGATTAAAAAGATATGATCAAAGGTTACATGCAGAGATTGTGTCCATTGTGAAATAATACAATGACGAAAATGTGTCATTTTAATGGTGAAGAGACACAATTGTTCATTGAACAATTGTATCCAAATTTGTAAGAATTATAATTGTTCATTGAACAATTATATTCTAATTATATAAGTCTATAAATAGGTATTTAAGACAGTGGATTATAATCAATCAAAAACTATTATATAGTTTAGTATTCTTAAAGAGAGAAACTAAGCAATTTGGTTAAATTCTTAAAAACTATTTTGCCTTTAAATATTTAGAGTATCTCTGGGTGCAACCACTAGTCTCATAACTGTATAATCGAGTTTTAACAATAATAACTCTTCTCTCTCTCTCTAGTACTTTATAAGAATAGAATGATATGAGATATTATTCTCTAATATTTGTGAATTTTAAGGTATTAATTTTTCATAAAAAATAAAAGTGATTTAAATTAAAGTTTTGTGTTCTAGTTCAGCGGGAAAAATGCCTTGGAATTTTCTCCTTTAGGACATAATTCTCCAACCCATTCCTTCTATTTTAAAAATATCTCATTACCCTAATCTGTTGACTTAGTTAGACTAAAAATACTGTTTTTTCAATTATTTTTTATAATTTTACACAAATATCTTAATTTTTTTAATAATTAAAAAAACACATGAATATAAAAAGATTCAAACCTTGGATACTAACAAAATAATACAATTGTTTTAACACCATGCCAAACACTAAGAATTTAATTATGTTAATAACTTATTTTTTAAAAATCTAGAATTATAATTAATGAATAATTTTAAATTAAAATTCAAAGAATAAAGAATAAAATAATAAATTTAATTTATAATAAAAGTTCTTTATTTTTTAGATAATTCACATTTAATTATTTATAAAATAGTAAAATATATAATATTTTATTATTAAAAATTATTTTTAATTTATAAATACAAATATTTTAAAGTTAATCATGTAGCTAAAAATAAAATAATTTTAGTTAATTATAATAAAATATTTAATATAATAATATAATAATATTTTATTTACAAAATAGTAAAACATATTAAATTTTCAATTTTAAAAATTATTAATAATTTATAAATTTAAATATTTTTAAATTAATTGTGTAGCTAAAGATTACATAATTCTTATTTAGTTATAATAAAAAATTGAACATTTAATATTTAATATAATAATATTTTAATTTAGAATTTTAATATTTAAAAACTAATAATGAAACTAAAAATTAGATCATTTGTATCAAATTATAATAATAAAAAACTAAATAATTAATAATTTAGACGTTAATATAATATATTTTTAAATTTTTAATTAAAAATAAAATAATTAATATTTAAATATAATAATTTCTTTTCTAAAATAAAGATAATACTAGTAGTTAATTATTAATATTTTTTATTGTTTTAAATTATTCATTAAATATAACTTTATGCATATAAGCAATAAATTACTAAAAAGATTAACATTTAAATATTTGACACAGTGTCAGTGGGTAACTGATTGTATTATACATTGAATGCCTATTTTGCACTAGTTAAAGACATTATACTTCTAGAAACTAGTATTTTGCATTAATTTAATTAACGGATGGAGGTAGAAATATATTTTTAAAATAATAAAAATAAATTAGGAAATTAGGCCAAATAAGAGGGATTTTCAAAACATTTCCCCTAATTTAGGAGTAATTACTTTTGTGCATTAAAATAGAGTTTTGGCGGATATTATAATGGGGTAATTATTTTGAGGATTATACTGGAGATTTGGCTTGTACGCGGAAGAGTTTACCTTACGGGATGAAGATAATTGTGTGGACACGAGGAAAAGAAATTGTTTTTATTTAATTATTATTTTACTCAGTCAACTAACTGTTAAATACTATGTTTACTTCATAATAATATTAGGGTTTACGTCAATTAAAAGAAATATTTTATCCAAGTGTTATTTTCTAAAACCTCAGGGGGGTATGCAAAAATCACCCGAAATTAGAAGAAAATATTCTTGAGTCTCACTTTGTGTTACTCTTATGCTGGCTACTTGCATCTCCCAACAAGAGCTGTATCTGAACGCTTATGATCCCGTTATCCAGTTGAAAATAATATTATTAAAGAAAAGTGAAGAATATGAAGATTATATTCTTCCCAGGGTAATTTCAAGGAAGATTAACTCGGGAAAATTGGATGGATGTTATGATTCCCCGTTGACAAAAAATAAGTTTTTGGACCTTTAATTAAGTTAAAAGCAGGGCTGAAAATATTTTTAAAAAAAAAATTATTATATTACATATATTTATATAAAAAAAATATATTTTCGATATAAATTTATTTTTCAATTAAGTTAATGCATCCATACATTATAGAATATTATATTACGTTTTAGTGTGGCTACTCGCATGTCTATGTGCTGTATGATTAAGTATTAAAATATTTATTAAAAGTCCTTAAAAAAAAGAAAGAAAAGAAAAGCCTCAAAACTCGTAAAGTAGCACCCATGCTAATCAAGTTTGTTTTGCACTGGCGGAGTATTTTGTCCCACTCCCCTCGCAGTCAACAAAATCGTCGGAGTCATTGGCTACGATGTGTACTCTAAACTAGTAGCGTTGGCTCTTTGTCATTCACTGGAAATCTCCATGTCTCAGTTCCAGGTAAGCTAAGCCTTAACTGGCTACTTCACATAATTTTCTGTTACCATTTCGTCGCTTATCTTGACCCTTGTGCAGTATAATGTAATTATTGGATATTTCATTGGAGAATAATTGTTGCGGACTGTGGTGTTTATTTAAGCTTTATGTTATTGCGAAATCGTTGTTTGGATTCTGCTGGTAGAGTTGACATGTACCCTTGATATTATTTGCGACACTTCTCGTTTTTGGGTGTAGGAGTAGATTTCATGGTTTTGTTTACATTTGTATGTGCTTTGTGGGTGATTTTTGAAAAATGAAACTGCAGCGTTGTTTGTGTGGGGATGGACAGACATTGAGGTTGAATTTTGTATTTTGGGATGTTTTATGTTCATGCTCTGTTTAGTTTGCCATAGGTTTCGGATTCTATGAACTACGAATCAAGAACCCAAAAATGAGAGATAGTTATTTGAATTCAGAACTGGAATACGAAAGCAAAGTTAATGCATAAAATATATTCACATTCAATATGACTTTCTTGTTGATTGCTAATTTATGGTTCCCAAAAAGGACTGATCTTTTTTTTTTTTTTTCCCTATGTTAACTTCAATTTCAGGTTTTAAATATTGATTGTCTGAATTTTTAGGTTTGATAATAACATGGAGAGTGTCGCTGAAGAGAAGCTGCGGTTTTGTATTGATAGAGGAGGGACATTCACTGATGTCTATGCTGAGATTCCGGGTCAGCCTGAAGGCCGAGTATTGAAGCTTTTGTCTGTTGACCCGGCAAACTATGATGATGCTCCGGTTGAGGGAATTCGGAGGATTCTTGAAGAATACACAGGGGAGAACATTCCACGAACTTCAAAAATCCCGACCAATAAGATAGAGTGGATAAGAATGGGTACCACTGTGGCAACAAATGCTCTTTTAGAGAGAAAAGGAGAAAGGATTGCTCTGTGTGTGACTCAAGGCTTTAAGGATTTGCTGCAAATTGGTAACCAGGCTCGCCCCTTTATATTTGATCTTGCTGTATCAAAACCATCAAATCTTTATGAGGAAGTTATCGAGGTTGATGAGAGAGTTGAGCTTGTCCTTGAAGAGGACAAAGAAGATCGAGATCCGTCAGTGTCTTTAGTTCCAGGAGTATCAGGTGAGCTAGTAAGGGTTGTGAAGCCATTCGATGAAAAAACTCTGGAGCCCTTATTGAAAGGCCTGTTGGAGAAAGGGATTAGCTGTTTGGCTGTTGTGTTGATGCATTCCTATACCTACCCACAACATGAAATGGCTGTGGAGAAGTTAGCTCTTAGGTTGGGCTTCAGACATGTGTCCATATCTTCAGCTTTGACTCCCATGGTTCGGGCTGTTCCTCGGGGGCTAACGGCCAGTGTGGATGCATATCTAACCCCTGTTATTAAAGAGTACTTATCAGGTTTCATATCTGAATTTGATGAAGGGCTTGGAAATGTTAATGTACTGTTTATGCAATCAGATGGAGGACTTGCACCAGAAAATAGATTTTCAGGGCATAAAGCAATATTGTCAGGTCCTGCTGGTGGAGTTGTTGGTTACTCTCAGACACTTTTTGGGCTTGAAACAGAGAAGCCCCTCATTGGCTTTGACATGGGTGGTACATCTACAGATGTGAGTCGGTATGCTGGAAGTTATGAACAAGTCCTAGAAACCCAGATTTCTGGTGCCATAATACAAGCACCTCAACTTGACATAAACACTGTTGCTGCTGGTGGTGGATCAAAGTTGAAGTTCCAATTTGGGGCTTTCCGTGTGGGACCAGAATCAGTTGGTGCACATCCTGGTCCTGTATGTTACCGGAAAGGAGGTGAATTGGCTGTTACAGATGCAAACGTGATTCTAGGTTTTGTTATTCCTGATTACTTTCCGTCCATCTTTGGTCCCGAAGAAAATCAGCCTTTAGATACGAGGGCAACAAGAGAAAAATTTCAGATGCTTGCGAAGGAGATTAATTCCTACAGAAAGAGTCAGGATCCATCTGTAAAGGATATGACTGTAGAAGAGATTGCTATGGGATTTGTCAATGTTGCTAATGAGACCATGTGCCGTCCAATACGCCAGTTAACTGAAATGAAGGGCCGTGAAACAAGGAGCCATGCTCTTGCTTGCTTTGGAGGTGCTGGACCACAACATGCTTGTGCTATTGCTAGGTCATTGGGCATGAGAGAAGTGCTTATTCACAGGTTTTGTGGAATCTTAAGTGCATATGGGATGGGATTGGCAGATGTCATTGAGGAGGCACAGGAACCGTATTCTGCTGTCTATGGTCGAGAATCTGTTTTGGAGGTCTCTCGTAGAGAAGATATATTACTGAAGCACGTAAAACAGAAGCTACAAGAGCAAGGATTCAAGGAGGAAAACATAACGGTAGAGACGTATTTAAACTTGAGATATGAAGGCACTGATACTGCCATCATGGTAAAGAAATGCATAACTGAAGGTGGGTCAGAATATGATTATGCTGTAGAATTTGTGGAGCTGTTCCAGCAGGAGTATGGATTTAAACTACCGAATAGGAATATCCTTATATGTGATGTTAGAGTTCGCGGTATTGGAGTTACAAATATATTGAAGCCACTGGCTATTAAACCTGCTACTGGTGCTCCAAAAGCTGAAGGTCACTACAAGGTTTACTTTGGCAATGTGTGGCGTGAAACTCCTCTATACAAGCTTGAGGATCTGGGGTATGGACATGTCATGCTAGGCCCTGCCATCATCATGAATGGGAATAGTACTGTGATAGTTGAACCCAACTGCAATGCCATCATAACCAAATATGGAAACATCAAAATTGAAATAGAGTCAACTTCAAGCACCGTGAATGTAGCAGAAAATGTTGCAGATGTTGTTCAGCTTTCAATCTTCAATCACAGGTTTATGGGTATAGCTGAGCAGATGGGACGAACACTGCAAAGAACTTCCATATCAACTAACATCAAGGAACGGCTGGATTTCTCTTGTGCTCTTTTTGGTCCTGATGGGGGCCTAGTTGCTAATGCTCCTCATGTCCCAGTGCATTTGGGAGCTATGTCCAGTACGGTTCGATGGCAGCTAAAATACTGGGGGGATAATTTGAATGAAGGTGATGTTTTGGTTGCCAATCATCCTTGTGCAGGAGGTAGCCATCTACCTGATATAACTGTTATTACACCTGTCTTTGATAATGGAGAACTAGTATTTTTTGTGGCTAGTAGAGGGCATCATGCAGAGATAGGGGGTATCACCCCTGGAAGTATGCCCCCCTTTTCAAAGTCCATATGGGAAGAAGGAACTGCCATAAAAGCATTTAAGCTCGTGGAGAAAGGGATTTTTCAGGAAGAAGGAATTAGCAAACTTCTTCAACTCCCTTGTTCTGAGGAATCAGGTCATAAAATTCCAGGGACACGTCGTCTCCAAGATAATTTATCAGATCTTCGTGCGCAAATAGCTGCTAACCAGAGAGGAATTTCTCTCATTAAAGAACTTATTGAGCAGTACAGTCTGAAGACAGTTCAGGCTTACATGACCTATGTGCAGCTTAATGCAGAAGGAGCCGTGAGAGAGATGCTGAAGTCAGTTGCCACTAGAGTATTTTCGCAGTCTGCCAAGGATGGAGAGAGAAATTCTGTGACCATAGAAGAAGAGGACTATATGGATGATGGATCAATTATTCATTTGAAACTGACAATTGACTCTGATAAAGAGGAAGCATACTTTGATTTTAGTGGAACCAGCCCAGAAGTTTATGGGAATTGGAATGCACCAGAAGCAGTAACAGCTGCGGCTGTCATATACTGCCTTCGCTGTTTAGTTGATGTTGATATTCCTCTCAATCAGGGTTGTCTGACTCCAGTTAAAATCCATATACCTCCAGGGTCATTTCTCTCCCCAAGTGATAAGGCTGCTGTAGTGGGAGGTAATGTTCTTACATCTCAGAGAATAACTGATGTGATACTTACTGCATTTCAAGCTTGTGCTTGTTCTCAGGGTTGTATGAATAATCTCACATTCGGGGATGATACTTTTGGTTATTATGAAACAATTGGTGGTGGAAGTGGAGCTGGTCCTACTTGGGATGGTACAAGTGGAGTTCAATGCCATATGACCAACACTCGTATGACCGATCCGGAGATATTGGAGCAGAGGTATCCCGTTGTTTTGCATAAATTTGGACTTAGAGAAAACAGTGGTGGCGCTGGACTGCATATAGGGGGTGATGGGCTTGTAAGGGAGATTGAGTTCAGGCGCCCTGTTGTGGTGAGCATTCTTTCAGAGAGGCGTGTTCATGCACCAAGAGGATTGAATGGAGGAAATAATGGAGCTCGCGGAGCTAACTATCTTGTCACAAAAGAAAAACGGAGAGTTTATCTTGGAGGTAAGAACACAGTTAATGTACAAGCTGGAGAAATTCTCCAGATTTCAACTCCTGGCGGGGGTGGATGGGGTTCTCCTCTTTAATTCCTTTTCCATCGCCACACCCAACTGCTCCACAGCGGGTTTGAGTTGATTTTCGTGTTGAAGCCAGTGTTGTTACTGGGATGATTTGCCAATCTCCTTTACTGTAGCATTTGGATTGTAAAATGTACAATGGAGAAATTCTTGTTGTTGAATAAGCTGATCAACTCATATTTCGAAATTAAATGCACTCTTTTGTCTATTGGAGTACACTATTCTTTTCATTAGTTTTGATGAATTACGTTAAAATTTGAATTTAGTCAAATTAATTGACGGCTTTCTTTTATCAAACATTAAAATTAAAAATATCATCATATAGGATATTGATATTTTTCTCTTTTAATCTTTTGTAATTACATTCCGCCTGTTCAATTTTTTATGAATAAATATTAATTAAAAATATGTTAACTATAGAAAAAACTTTTCTACTACATAAACACTCTTTATGCACTTTATATATATTTTAAATTAAAAATATTTACTAGTACATATAAATTTTGAATTCACATATAAAAATAAAATATATTTAAGAAAGAAAAATAATTTTGTCTTATTTTTATAATTTATTATAAAAAGTTTTATCCATAGATATTTAAATGTAATGAAATATTAACTATAATCAATCGTAAATCATTTGACTTTTATTTGAAAATTTCCTAATTAATAAGTTATGAAGAAATTTTGTTAGTATATATTTTATAATTTTTAAAAAAATTTGAAAATTTTTAATTAAATAAAGCGCTATTATAAAAAAAATATGGGTAAAAATACACCACGTTGTTAATACATGCTTAAGTAAAACTGTAGTATTTTAGAATTATTTTGAAGTCATAACATATATAATATTTTTCTTCTCTCCAACTATTTAAAATATATATATATATTCGTGCGCACAAACTTATCTATGAAACCCAACATAATAGTATTAATGTGTTATATTAAATAATTATAAAAAAAATTATATAAAATATATGATCCTAATATAATATAATTTTTTCTAAATTAAATAATAAAAATTTATAAAATTTTAAATTAAAATAACTAATTATCCTATTACAACAACATTTAAGACAAAAGTGTAATAATTTACAAACCATAATTAAAAAAAAAAAAATATTACAAAAATGTTTGAAATAAGAGTTCGTTGCCATATCGTTAAAAAATAATTTACAATACGATCGGAAAAGAGCCGAATGCCGAAAGAATGATGCCGCAGGTTTTATGACAGTGTAAATAATAAGACGCTCATTAAGGGGGAACGCAGACTTGAACTTGATTTTCCCGGTTCGCATAAAGGGGTATTTTTAGATATTAAAAATTATAAAAATTTATAAATTTTTTTATCACAGTATTTTTATCGGTTTGATAGTTAATCAACTAAACATGCTGAACTATTTAAAATAATTTTATTTTTTAATTTATTTTATTAATATAAATATTATTCCTTTACGAGTTAGTAATTTAACAAATAAATTATTTTAATAAAAATATATTATAATATTTAAAATAACATTATTTGTATTTTTATTTTTTTTATTAATATTATTTATTTTATTAGAATTATTAGCTCACAAAAATAATTATAACAGTTAAATAAACAATTTAATAAGGTATTAAGAAAGCTCTAAAAATATTTTTATTTTATATATTAAATGAGAGTAATTTTTGTAATATAGTTAGAAGTATTTTATTATTTTCTGTAAAATATACAAAACAATTATAGTAATTAAAAATAATTTTAATCACTTCAAAAGATAACTTAAAAAAGAGTTTTGTTTATTTAAAATAATTACTTTTATTTAATATATACAATATTTTTTTTAGAAAGTATTTATTATCTTCTTTATTTATTTATGTTTATATTACTATTATTTTATTATTATTATCTCTTTATAAGCTAATAATTCAAATAACTAAAAATTTTAATAAAAAAGGTAAAAATAAAATTATTTTAAATTTTGCAATATATATTTCTAATTAAAATAATTTATTGATTAAAACTATCAACTTATAAGAAAAACAATAATAATTTGAATAAACTTAAATTAAAAATGGTTCATGTAAACTTTTACAAAACGTATCTGTTTGGGTTTCTGAGAATACCCGGAAAATAAAAGCCCTAGAATGGTAGAATTTTACTACGTTCCAATTCGAATAATAATTAATTGGAGCCTGAACTCATGAACTCCTCTCAGCTCAACAAACTCTTATCCCCAATACTTTCTACACCTGCCTCCAATCGAAAATGTAACAATGTACGCAGCAATGACGACGACGACGACGCGGCAGCATCGTCTTGTTTTCAAAGAACAGTTTAGTTTTTTTTCTTCACTTTTTTCCTGCAATCAAATTATCTTCATTGCCTGGTTTGCTTTTTTGCTAACTCGTTTTTATTTTCAATTTCTATGTTTTCAAAAGGTTTGCGTGTGCGATTGGTGGTTGGTTAGAACCGAGAAGGACTATGAAGGGAAGAGACTTGCTGTTGCTGGATTCACATATAGAGAGTTAAGTTATTTACTCTGTTAAGGTTTTAGTTTATTCTATTTGCTGTTCCCTTTTGGTTAGTGGTTTTTGGCCTTCCTCATTTGCTTTAGGGTTCTTAGTTGTTCTCTTTTTTTTTTTTCCGTTTAAATTAATAGTTTCAACAAAAGAACTAATATTTTGGTAGTGAATTGTTATATCGAAGAGAGTAAAACATTGTTTAGTGCATTTTGACCTCTATATTTTATATTTGGTTCTTCAACAGATTAAAAAAAGAGCAAAATGTTGCCACATATCAACTGCTAAAAGTATCGCAACCTAACAGCTTAAGCTTGTATGTTAAAGTCCAACAATAGCATACCCCGTCACATGAAAGGTGGATTTATCCAACAAACTTATCATCTGGATCCATATGACACAAAACTATTTTGTTCTGAGGAGACAAGTCCGTAAGGTCAAACTTCTATGTAATGTGATTAATTAGTAGAATGTGGGAATTTAAACGCAAAATTATAGGGCCAAACTTGGCTCTGATATCATGGTAAAGTCACCATTTGACCGTAAAGCATAACTGTTTAGGTTTATAGGTATTATGAAGTTCTAACATAAACAATTTATTTAAGAGTATTAACGTCAATAGTGTGTTATAATTTTATTCTTCCATTTTTTCAATAACCAACCTGTAATTCATTGTCTATTTTACAGCGTTTCATTAAGCAATGTTTCATTTACCTTTTTGTTGCAGGCAACAAGCAATGCGTATATTTACCTCTGCGCCTATTGTTAAAAGATTTGACGTTTTCACTCTTGAAACAGCAGACCAAATCTGCATTGTTCTTAAAGGTTTTATAAACAAGTCACGCACAATGGAAAATGGATTTTCATCAGGGGTATGTCTCTCTTGCTGATTCCATTGTGCCAAATTATTTTTATTTGTCAATATACCCTAAAATGGGTTTATACATCTGGGCATAAATCTACGCTTTCTGAATCAATGCTGTTGTTTTGGTGTATGGGATTTGCAAAGGGCGTTAAGGAAGTACGGTTTCAGGTTGCCGAGAAATGACCAATAGTAACTTGGTAATTGAGAGACAACTGTAGCTTAGACATGGAATTTTCCTATAGTTTTATAGTTTAGTGAGTGGGATTTTTAATCCCCGAAGTTTGCTATATGCTCCTAATTCTAGACATGTAAGTTCAATTTCATCGTTTAGACATTTTCCCTTGCGATATGATTAGCAAATAGGTTTTATTTGTGGTTGCCTTGGCTCAATGTTTGTATAGTCATTGATTGGAGGCATTTGGATTTAATAAAGGATTGCACATGGTGTTCTTTGTTTCCAAATCTACATTCATGTTAGTGAGAGTTCTATGCTGCATCAAATTTAAAGATTCCAAATTAAAACATATGCATTCCTTTTCTATCCATACAGGTTTTTAGTCACTTCATGTTTGGTTTTCCTCCTTACTGGGAAGCATATGCTGAAAAGTTATTGCAGAAAAAGTTTATGGCTGGAAGTGGTTTGTTCCCTGATTATAACAAGGCAGCTGCAGATCTGGAATGTATGCTCATAAATTATGAATGCACATTTAATGGGATATTACTTGGATAAATGTGATTTTTCTTCTTTCATACCTCATAGTTCAGTGCGGCTACTCACATACTTTTTCCTGACTTTCTCTCCTTATCCATTTCTTGCAAAGTTGAAGCTGATGCAGGTATGGCAAATCCTAATTCAAATGCAATTCCAGGGAATCATGAGGTAAATGGCAAGAGTAAGCATAATGCTGGAGATATAAACAAATGTTCTGAATATGTGTCAGAGAAAACCACTAATAGTGCCTCTAAAAGTTCTGACATGCCCAGCCACGCTGCTGACCACTGTAACATTGTTAATGTAAAGAATCATGTCTTGAAGAATCTTTTGCCATCAGTGAGCTGTGATATAGACAATGTTAGTTCACAGGAGGATAACTTAAAGATGCGAGTAGCATTGGCAGTACCTTCTAGCTATGATATTACAAAATCTTCTGGGAGGATGGCTAATTCAAAAAGCAGGATGGGCGGCAACATAGGGACAGTGACAAAATCAAAAACTGAAGAGAGAGCAATTTCAAAAGACATTACTGCGACGAATGCTGCGTCAGCAAAATCTCCAGTACCAAAAGGTTCTGATGTGGACAGCATTAATCCACCTAATTTAGATCCAGCTGTGTCCTTGGGGAACGCAGAAGTAGCATTGAAAATAAACTCCAGTGAGCAAAAGACACCCAATATGGTTCTGAAGGTGAACAAATCTTCTGACTTGCCTGGCTATGTTGCTGACCATAATGACACTGATAATACAAAGAATCATGCCTCGCAGAATTTTTCAAAGTTATTGAGTTGTGATATAAACAATGTTAGTTCACTGGAGGATAACTTAGCATTGCCAGCAGAACCTTCAAGCTATCAAGTTACAGGATCTTGTGAGAGAATGGTCAATGCAACAAGCAGGACAATAGGCAAAATAGGGGCAGGGGCAAATTCAAACCCCAAAGAGAGAGCAAGCTCAGAAGACGTTAACATGAAGAATGCTGCATCAGTGGAATCTCCAGTGGATGCAAATACAGTAAATACTATTGGGAGTATTTCTGGAAATAAAAGCAGTGATTGTTTGAGGAGTTTGAACAGCAATCAGAAAATGCATTCTGGGGATAGTGATTCTGTTAAGCATGCGAGGAAGAATTTGATGCCAAAGGTCTCTTTACCAGAAGATAATTTTAAGAGATGTTCATCACATACAACCATTCACTCCAGAGGGAAGATGGATAAATTGGAAGCAACAGGAAGCCAATCCATGGGCGGAAGTAAGATAGGTTTTCTGTCAGTACTCCCTGATGAGACAAGCAATACTGTGAAAAATGATAATGTCTGTGGTGAACCTCAAAAACCAAGTCGTAATACTTCGGTGAAAGTCAACTCAGAACAAGGAAAAAGTCGTATAAAAAAATCCCAAGCTAGTTCACTGAAGCAACACAAGCATAACATAGCCAAGTGTCACAGTGGGACTGGTGATATGAATCATAATTGCACCTCGAAAACTAAATTTGGTGAAGGAGAGAGAAATGTTAAGGTAGGATCATTGAGGGAGAAAGCTCGGAAGAAAATTAATTTTGATGCAGATGTAAGTTGTTCCTCAAGTATGGTCCATATGCACCCATATTTTCAAACTTCTTTTCTTCTGTATGCCTGTCCAAATTTAGCATTAAGCATGCTCAAACCATCTTATAGGTGCTTTCATTTGCTATATGGTTCGTGTGATAAAAGACTATTTACGGTGGTAATAGATTATAAGCTGGGGAAAGATATGTAAGTAGTGGTTTTTTGCTTTCCTTACCCACTAAAGAGATACATGGAGGTTAATTCTTTCATTTCTATTTTTGTTAGGTTTTAGTTTATTGTGTTGCTAAAGGCAAATAGTTGACACCTGGGCATTGTTAGCATCTGGGTTTTAATCACTTTAAAATCGAAGATATCAAGCAATGTGCCTCTATGCATTTTGGTAACCTTGGTGCTTGTATTTTCTTTAGATTTGAAGGGGTTTTTTTTTTTTTTTCTTTCTTTTGGCTATGCCAATATACATATTGCTCTGGTATAGGTCACGGCCATCGACAGCCGTATATCTCCACAGACCTTATGATCTATGTCCTGTATTTGCTTTGTGTGCTCACATCATATTGGTATTAATGGTTCAATTTTGTATTTGTACTTGTCTACTGACTCTCTTGTCTCTTTCTTTGCAAAAATATTTTCTGTCTACTTAGGCTAGCCCTCGTACTCCAAAAACAAAAGAAAGTTCTTCTATTGTCTCTCCCGAATCTTTGAGTCTCAAACGATCCAGATCAGGTGATTTCTAACCTAACTCCTATAATATCTTGTGCTCTATACTGGAGTTTCCTCTCCTTTCGTATAAAATCAGGCACAGCTGATATTTTGAACTAATCTACTGTCCTGAATATTGTATTTTTTAGTTTCAATCTTATTTCTTGGATGGCTAATTTTTTATGTCATGAACATTTTCTAAAGTATCTATTTTCCCCAATAAATTATTGGGGAACAATGACAGCAAACTGTTAATAGGATGTTTGTCACCATATTTTTATTTGTTCAACTATTTAACTGATTTGCAAATATTTCAGGGAGATTACTTGTACCTACCCTTGATTTCTGGCGGAATCAAATTGCAGTTTATGACGTGGTTCGTGACATATTTTTAGCATCTTAATTTTGTTTGTCTTAAGTAAAATTTTGCATGGTTCCAACGGTAACTCTCACCTTCCTAAAGTGACTATTATGTGTTGAAATCTCCTGATTTTGAGAAGACTTTAACCAGTGCATATATAGTCATGTTGCTTGCTATAATTTTGCACCATAGTTTAACTTTTCTAAAAGGACTGGTGGCATGATAATAATATCAAAGAAAAGTTTCTTGCCTTGACTTTCACAATAGACAACATTTCAAGACCATTGAAAATAAAATGAGTGGATCTAGCTGGAAAAAGTATGAACACGTACTTCCATATATGCAAACAATGTGCATGGTTGCAATTAAAACACTTGCGCATACAGGCGTGGAAAGACGTACACCTATGCATCTTCTAGTATATAGTAGACTTTGATGGAGGTTGTTGGCATTCTACTATATTTTGCACAATTTATCTGCAAAGCTATATTCAACAATAAGTGGTTCCAAAGTGAATGATTTCAGTGTCTTGCAAGACTTTTTTAGAAATTGCCTTTTAATTGGGACATCGACTCTAAAGATGTAGAGTTGTTTTCTTTAGCCGTCTTTGTTTTGCTTTTGTATGGATATCAGCATGCAGTGACTTTTTCCGTTTTCCAGGATCGCAAAATCATTGGACTTACGGGAGGATTAGAAATTCTGAAATCATCAAAAGGTTTATCTTCGTTTAAATTTAATAGACCTTTTGAATTTGTTGAATATTCTGAAAATACCGAGTAGAACGGAAGCATTTGCTGTTCAGGATTAGTAAGTGTTTATCAAAAACTTTAGCTGTCGTGTTACAACAGTTGTAAACAATATCTTTAATCTTGTTGCGGATGATGTGGAACTTGGAAGTTATCCTTGATCCATGGTGCTCTTTAATGGTGCTTGCTACACGGATCATGCTCCCAACATTCAACTTATAGAAGCCATTATTATTGAAACATAATTCTCTCATTACAGAATTATAAGAATATCTTTTCAGTTTTGTCTTTGCTTTTTTCTGTTCATTGATTTAGGTAATATATGGTGTCATTCAAGTCGATGTGCATAACCACTAATTGTCTGTCTCATTTTATTCCCAGGAAGTCCACAAAACAAGAAAAAGTAGCGGCCTTAAGTGTCGAGGCATTGCCTTTTGTATTTTGCGAGGAGTAAAAGGAGACGAACAGCTCAATGGTGCATTAGAATTTCAGCTATATCAAAATAGTTGGATATACAAGAAACAAGACGGTTAAAAACATCGTCTGGAATTTATTTCAAAATTACTAGAGTGGTTCCACACTAAATTGCTCTGTTCACTAGTAAATCTAAATAATTAGATTAAAATGTCATCGGATGTAAAGCATATGCTGGTATATCATCGTGAAACATTTACTAGCTAAACAGTGAAGGAATAGCTTGAGCAAGTGATGATTATATATGCCGACCTTAGAACTCGAAATTTTTAATGTAGTGTCGTATGGATTGGCAAAGGAAGTCATTCTTGATGCCAAGTCTGCAATTTGCACTCACACTGTGGCCAATCTTCGTACAGCAATTGTCTATCAGCAAAAACTAAATGATGAAAATCAACACAATGAAAATGGCCGAGGATTTGCTTAAACATGTAGGTTAATGAATTTCTATTGCCTTGAACAAAATCTCAAAAGATTTTGATTTTGTATGTAATGAATGGTAGTATTGGAAGCATGAAGTAAAAATTGTTGCTAGTCATACACTTATTTCAGCCGTAGGACCAAAATTCCAAGTGGGTAGCATAATCAATACAAAAATGCTCAACTTATAAAGAGATCTAATCAAGTCAAAATGGAGTCAGTCCTAAGGATGCTTATATATTCATCAAGCAGATCCAGTTGATTTATCATTGACAGTCAAATCCACAATATCACAAATAACACCCAAGCACTTGCTTATAGAAGCCGAAATAATAAAAAGGAAGGGGAAAGTGCGCCTAGCAAAAGATTCAACCACATATTGAAGTCAGTTGATTCTTATTGAATAACATGAAAATCAGATAAACTTCCTTAGAAAACGAATACCCAAGACCTGTCCTTCCCAGCCACTAATAAGCTCACCTGCAATAAATCAAACGTTTCATAAGAATAATGAATGCTTATAAAATTGTTCTACTACGTGACTGATTATGACATGTTTTACTAGCCCCACTGGTCAGGAAATTTAATTAAAAATCTGATGGGTGCAAGTGACAATTCAACAAGCACACATATAAACTCCCTGTAAACCAGTAGGCGAAGAGCAGAGATTGGTGATAGCCAAAAACGCTTCTCAAGGTACTGTGACTACATAAACATTCTGTGACATTGCAAAAACAAAGAGCAAACTTTACGTCCACTTTTTAGAAGGCACAACAAAGACCCATGTAAGAGAGGAAAAACTTAAAAGCTACATAATAGTAAAACTCTACATGAGAAAGCCATGTCAACAAGGGCTTTGGATTTGGATTCAATGACTAGACAGGTCAAGATGCGATTAATTTAAGTGACATGCACGTGTATGTCATTCACAAACACTTCAAATAGGACTTTCTAGCCCCAAATTTGAGCCTCTGTGCTATATATAGTTCAGAATGTTGTAAACCACATAAGTGGAATGACTGTTTGAACAAGATTTCAAATCATTGAAAGGCGATAATATATTACCTGATTCTAATACAAAAGAAGGCATCAAGATAACATCATATACACAAGTATCACACAAAATACACAATCTGTACATTTTTAACATTGAAAGACCAATATATTGTGCTGAAATGAATTAAGACATGGCTGTTACAATTGGTGACAACCGGTGACATGTCTTGCAAAAACCTTAATTAAGTTTATTTTGTGAAATTTCACCATTAAATGTTCTATCATCATCATTGTTGACACAAAGAACAATTAATTTTGTATTTTCTTAATTAATCGTATCATCAACTAACACATAGTTTGGAAAACTATTTCAAAATATTCAGGCGGTAGGTTTCAAGCCCTCAGTTTTTCTCCACATAAATATATCTTAAGACATTAACCACATAAATGGGATATTTTAAGACACGCCACACTGAGAAAATATGACATCTGATCTAGTATTTCTATCGACTGGGAGATAGAGAAAATAAACAATGGGCTTCTACTCTCATATTTACATATCCGGAAAATCATGTCAGGTAAACAGTATAACATTTTCGAACAATAATTAAAATAGAGATCCCAAAAACAATAAACATAAATTAGTGAGACAAGTTCAAGCAATGACCTACACATAAATGCAAACGTCGAAGCCAATACAATAAACAAACCCTAACTATCATTAACCACCAATAAAATTTGATATACAATTATATTATTCAACCGCCAGGAAAAAGAGGCCAGATTTGTAATAAATAAGGGAACTAGGGTTGAAAAGAGGAGGTATTACCGCTTATGCCTCTGCACGAATGGGGAATTTTTGGCATCTTCCTCTGCAATCGAAAAATAGATAAGTTACAAAACTATGTAAATATTAATCAAATCAGATTTTGATTGACAAGAAAAAGAAATTGATCCAAGTTTATTAAAAGTTACCAGTGAGACCAAGAGAAAACTTGGTGATGAGGGTTCCTGTTATGGCGAAGCCTACCAGAAAGGGCCAGTTCCTACTCCATTCTCTCCTGAAGAATACGGGCCATGGATCGAACTTCTTCATTTCTCGATTCTCTATCTCAAGTCGCAGAAATTACTTCAGACGAATGTATTACCTCGAGGAATCACTTCAGACGACATATATAAAGTTACATCGTGCGGAGATGATTTTTTACTTGACACGCGCCCACGCGCTGCGAGTGGGAATGACCCTTAAGCAAGTAGAGGGTCACACTTCAAAACGGAGCGGGTCGTGGTCGTTTAGGATCGATCCTTAGTCTGTTTGGTAATTAAGAGAGAATTTTTCAGTAACCTTTTAAAAAAAATTATAGATGTTGATAATTTTTATCCGTCTTATATTTTTAGTTTTATTTTTGCTGTTATATAAGTGACCTGACTTAAATTTGATCATCTCGATATCCCGACGAATATCTTAATTACAGAGGCGCCTTAATTTCAATATTTTAAAAATAGAAGAATAAAATAAAAAAAATGAGTGTATATTTTAAAGAACAGTTTGAATGTCCCATCACATTAAGAATATCTTATCTTATAAGTTATAAGCATTTATTGCGCTATTTTAATCCAATATAAAGAGATGGTGAAGGAATTTGCTTGCCGATTATGCCGTATTCTATCTAATCATACTCTCGTTCTTCAATACTCATAAGTATAAAAGCCTTATAAATAATAAAATTGTTATACGAACTAGCAATGGTTATTTTTTTTCAATATTTTGAGAGAAGAAAAAAGATTTCAAACTAATAATGGTTATACTCCACTATAAATATTTCTTAGCCAAACGTCCAGAGTCGGTAATTAACTTAAATACTCATATTTTGTTATTTCTCTTTAACTCAACCTTTGATGATTCACTAACTTGAGTATTAGAATTTATACGCCAATACGCCGACTTTACTCTTAACTTATTCATTTTGATTTCAAGTAATTTCTTAAAAATCATTCTCCGAAGTTAGATATTACTTTGCACGGTTCTTACGTCAAAAGTAATAATAAAATCTGTGTGGTGTGCTGAATTTTTCATTCAAAAAGAATTTAGGCATTAACAATAAAACAGCTGAAAAAACAAAAAATTTAAAATATATATATAATAATATCAATTACATTCAATTTATAAACTACTTTACAAATTGATGCGTTTCTTTTTAACTTCATAAGCAAAACAATTGTAACATTGGATAAACACTTCCCTTTTATAACAAATATTTATCATTCAACTATTCTATAAACACCACATATTTACCAATAAACTATAAATAAAAACCTCTGCAATTCAACTCTAAACATATGCCAAATAATATATAATTCCTTTAATATGGCTGCTAAATAATTCACATTAGTACATGGTCTTGCAAATCAAGGCCGCAACTATTCAAGTGCACAAAGAACTCCATCCCCCCAAAACAAAACTTTGGCCGAAAGTGGGATTTTTTCTGCTGCCTCAATAATGACCAAATTCTATAGCTTAAGACAGCTGACATATGTAAGACTTTATCTAGCATACCCTTGTCAAATGTCAAGAACTGCCTTGTGCCGCTTTTATATAGTGGTGGAATAAGCTTTCTTCAGTAGGCTGAAACATCCTATTGATTCATCTCTGATAACAGTTTTTCCGGCGCTTCAGATGCAAGGGGACGTATAAGCAATCCTGGCCGTCAGAATGCCTCCTAGTCTTCACCAACTCATGATCTTTGAATTCTATCAAGTGGGAGTTCAGAGCAACCTGGTTGCTCACCAAGAAGTGCTCTCAAACAGTTGCATACAGATTGTCAATCAGCATGCCTGGAAAGTAAAGATGAAGTGAAATATATAAGATCTTAAATGTGAAAAATATAGTCCAAGGTAAATATAGGTGCTTGCCTTCTTCATCAGGATGAAAAAGTCGGTATTCTGCAAGTATTTTGAAGACACTCTCAGCATTTGGTGTCAAGCTTTGTAAAACAATTGACGCTGTTTTGGCACTTTGGACACTGCTACCATGTGCAAGAATCAAGGGAAAGAACATTCCTTCAACATTGTATGGTGAGAAGGTAGGGACATGATAACAGTGCCAGATAAACCGAGTGTGAACCATCTTCTTGTCCCAAACTATCAAAATATTCAAAATAGGATTACGATCGAAGCATTAAAATACCATTTATAAAAAAATGCCCCATATCTGAATTCCTTTTATGCAGAAAATAATTTAGAAAAATCAAGCCAATTTACTGAGCTTGAAGACTCAGCAACAATTTTGTTCTGATTGTTGAGTAGAAATAATAATACATACACCTATATGTGGCTCCAAGTGACACTAAGGAATGAATTCAACATGGTTTAGGAGTATATATCTGTAATCACACTAGAGCTAATTACTGAACTCATCCCTTTTTTTACCTTCTTACAAACAAAGTAGATTGAAAACAGTGCATCAAAAATAAGGATCAAATAAGTAGTATGTTGTTTCAAGCCTAAAAGTAATCCTCCAACATAAACGGTGTAAGTAGCTAAAGTAAACAGAAAACAATTAAACGATTTAAATGTCAGGGACCACAAGGAGATGGTTGGGAATAAAACTCAAAAAGAGCCGTGCTTCATCTGAGACTAATTTACAAGAAAAGTAGCATCTCAAGGATTTCAGGACGTAGACAGTATTTGACAAATGCAAAGCAGATGAACAACGGACAGGCAATGAGTAATAACAGCATAGCAGCTAACTTATGAATGTGATTATTGACACTAACAAAACTATACATACATAGGGTTGCATTCACATGGTCAACAGAAGCAATCATATGAACATGGGAACACAAAGCAATCCGGGCAAGAAATTGTTGAGTTTCAGAGTCTCATAACCCAGGTCCATCAATGTTGTGAATGACAAAACATACAAAACAATCATTCCTCTTCACTTCTGATCCATCCAAAAATGCAAGAAGATCATCCATGGATTGAGAATTAAATGGTTTTTGAGCTTCAGATAAGTTCTTGGAACTGATCTTTCTTTTAGACTTGAATTGATCCCATAAAACTTCAGCTGATGTTACCACAACCTACATTCATAACATCAAGATTCATAACTGGGATAACATAAACAAATATTCAGGTCTATGCCCATCATTTTAAGCCATAAGCCATTCCCACTTTACAAACTAAAGGAAAGGAGAATAGCGATGGCTAGTACAATGCTCATAATTTATGTAATGTTTTATCTGCAACATCCTAGAATAAAACGCACATTATTTGGTACATTTTCATATCTATGCTTCATTCGGTTCATTTTAATATCTAATAGCAGCTGAGAAAATAAATCAAACATAGACCACAAATGACAACCAGATGATGATACCTGTTTTATGTTAATTGACAGCAGATAGCCATTGATTACAATCACGGAATATTCTGTCAGAGCTGTTGAAGCAAAATCTTCAAGCAAGGCCTTCTTAGATCCAAATCCATACATCAGAAGGCCAAAGCCGCACCTAATATCATAAAATGCAAATACCAAGACTCAGAAAAACATTCTCTCAACAACATAAGCTGTGGCCACAGAAATTTTCAGCCGAATAAAAAAAAAAGATGAATTTTTATTCATCATAAATGGTAACCGCTCAAATGCTTCCCACAACCTATACACCAGGGCTCTCTAATGACTATTTTTTTTGTTTCTCATACTACTAGCAACAACAAGAATTACAAGTAGATCAAGTTGCAGCATCTAAGCATTCTAAAACACCTGATGATAGTCAATTCTAGAAAGCATTCCAATAAAGGTAATCAACAGCTTATAGTATGCCTGAATCCTGGCAAAAGTTAAAATTGCTATGATGCGATAAATGACCCACAACAACATGCCATATATGCAAGCACCACAATGTCTTTGCAAAATGTCGTATAAAACAGTTTTATTCTCATCTGCAGACAAAGAAAGAAATTTTGGCAACAAAATTCAAGCAGATACGGAGTCTTATTGAGGTTACTGCTAAAATTGTCCCAATACAGCATATCCTCATTGTTTAGATAAAAAAACACATACAGGGAGCATCTTTCGGAGACATTTACATATTTATTTGGCACATCTGCAGGCAGGAATGGACCCAAAAACAGCAATGAGTAAGCTGAGAATTCTCTACATTTTCTCAATGCAATATCCTTCCCGAACACACATATTGCAAAATAAAAATCTAGTACAAATTTCATCTCATTTAAAGCAAGTGAAGTTCCATACCGTAGCTCAAAAGCCATCTAGGATACAAACTTTTGTAACTGTCCAACAGAGCCACAATCTCCTTCTCATGCTTGAGTTCAATAATAGATGCTGACTCTCTTAGCTCCTGCATTACACAAATGTTGGTTTTTAAACCTACAATTTAGAAATATATAAAAGTATGTAACGAGGAAAAAGTTTGCTCGAAGCAAATTGAAAGGAGGAACCGGTTCATCGACGAGATCAATATCGGAAAATTTATGGATCGATTTCTTCCGGGAGGAGGCCAAGTCTTTTGCCAAAAAATAATTTCTAGAGAATCCGAATTCTTCTTCTTCTCCGTCATTGATTTCCTTGGTTTTTCAGATGCAGATGCAACTGCAACTGAATACAGAAGCTGCAGAAGCCAACTTAAGTGATATTCCAAAATCAAAGGAGAGCGTGGTGGGGAAGAACCAATGCGGAGCTCTTCAGACTTCGGACTACAAAGACCTTCCCGCGAATTTCTTATTAGCGCCCAATTATAAAATAAAATAAAATAAGAAAGGATGGTCCCGGGTTCGAACCGAAGTTTCTAATTAAAAACAGTTAAAATACACATCAAATACAAACTTGTCTTTGTGGATGACGGGTTACCGCCAGAGGATTCGACGGCGAAGAACCGACGTCCAGGTGATGATCGACGGTCTGACTGTAAATAAACTAAACCTTAATTTGATCCCTTCGATTTAATGGTGACGGCGAAACTGGCCGGATATCGCGGCGCAAGAGGGTAATGTGCATCATCGGTGAGGCGAAGGCAGATTCGCGGGCCGGAGTGCATAGGACGAATGTCATTCAGTTGGGGATGTTTTTCCTTCTATATTTGTAAGCGAGTCTACTCCGACCCACAGTACTCGAAATACACACCCAACCAACGGATGCCACACTTCTCCGTCCCAAAAAGAATTACTGTTCATTCGTCGTAGGATAAGTGGTCGTCAAATTTTATCTTTGAATTTTTATCCTGGAGGACATCCACCTCAATAAGTTGGAGCTTTGATTTCAGTCGTGTTTAATACTGTCAAAAGGTGTAAAAGGGTTTGCTAAGCCTAAGGTATATCCGAAGGAGTTTGTTTCAGTCTACCTGTAATATTTGAGAATCATATTTAATACCTCAACTTAAATTTGGGATAAAAAAAAAAATGTTTGACATATTATCATACATACGGCAGCGGAAAATAATGGGACAAAAAATAAATATACTTGATCTCCGACTTGATGCACCACTTAGCGATCAAGAATATTCTCTTTGATTTGCACGGTCAAAAAATTATTTTTTTTAATTTTTTTTTTTCAGTTACTTGTTTTCCGATTTTGGCCAAATACTTCGTTACCCTCGTTGTTACATCTTCTTATGTTTATGTTTAAAAACTGACTTTCCAAAGCAAAATTATGCCTTTATGACAAATAAAAATTCAGGTGTAACAATTTTTTCCTCTTATTATAATTACTATTAATTATAATTAATAAATTTTTAAAAAATACATCCTTGACAAAAATTTATTAAATAAAAATATAAGAGTTTTTATGTTTAATTTTCTAAGCTCAAACTTAGGGGAGGATGTGAGATATAACTAAAATAAAATATATTATATTATACAACTTTAAAGTCAACTCATTATATAATAAAAAAGCTTTAATATAAAATATTAATGTAAGAAATGAGAATATATAGTTTCAAAGGAAAGAATTATGTTTTAAAAAAATAATTTTAAAAACAAATTTTATATTTAAATATATCCTATTGTAAATTATATAAACCTAAAAACTAAATAGTTATTAAATCCCAACTCTGGTTTGGAAATAAAATCATTTTAAGTCTAAATAAAAATTACTTTCCTTATCCTTATAATTTATATTCTTTGAATTAATTTAAAATGATGAAACAAAAATATAAAAATAATTATAATTGACAAAGCAAATTGAATCAAATCAATTATAATTGGTTCAATTTCGATTGAGATTTTAGTGGTTCGTCTACGGACGAATGCTCGTTTGTTATGACGTAGTAGAATGTTTAAAATAAACTGTGAATTCGTTTAACACGTTAAAATAATAGATAATAAATAAGTTATAATATGTTTAATTACTCATAATAAAAGTCATCTATGACGGCATTATATGAAGAATTAATTGTATTTGCATCATTGGGTTAGATATTATTGAAATTGTAGATGTTGAAAAAATAAGTTTTAATGAAATAAAATACAGCGAAATAAAATCTTTCTTACGATTAAAATATTATCTTAATTCACATAAAAAAATTTTAAATTTTATGGTTGCAATTTTTTATTTTATCCTCAATCTCAATTACGTGCGTGAACATGTTCTCTAATTCTGTCTATATATTAAATATTGTGAAAAGTGTGTTTTTCTTTTCGTGTGTAGATAATGTTCCATTTTTTTTTTACTCCATTCAGTTTTTATATAGACGTTAATGAAGGTTTAATTAGGACTTAAATAAGCTAACCAAAAGATAACATATCCATAAATTTTTTAACTTTAATTTAGAAAAATTCAGGTTCAGTAAGTTCATAACTTAAGTTAATTTTAAACTATTTTACTAAAAGTTCCTTTAGAAACATGTTAATAAATTAAAATTATTTTTAATTAAATTTAAAATTAGTCTTAGATAATAATAAATGCTTAATTGATCTTTTGTTCGGTATTTATAATTAAAGTTAAGCCTAAAATAATTTATTTAATTTAAATTATTAAATATTCTAATGATTATTATAGTACATTTATATTTATTTATTAAAAATTATTATTTAATTAATAAATTATTAAATAAAGTGTAATCATACATTTAAATAATTATTATATTTTTAAGATAAAAAAGTCATATATATTTTAAAATAATAAATACTATATTTCAAAATAGAGAGCAATTTCAATAGTTGTATTGTATTTATATCATGTCAATAAATTTACAGTATTTTTTATATTAATATAAATTTAATTTATTTATTAATCGTATTAAAATTTTTTAATTTAAATATAATTTATTTATTAATAATATTATCTATTAATTAAACAAGTAATAAAATATAATAAAATTAAGTTAATAACTTCGTCTAATCTATTTAACTTATTTTTTAAATAATTTAACTAATTATTTATTTAAATACAAACTCATATTAAAATATAAATAAATAAAATTATTATATTAAATACTTATTTATTTAAATATAATTATTTATTTAATTAATTATATTTTAATTGTATCCTAAACGAATAAAAAAATTTAGAGAGTTAATTTTAAATATGATATGATTATTAATCACATGAATAAATTCAATTATTATTTATATTAATATTTTTAAATTCGAATTCATTCTTATTTCAATACAAATTATCATTCTTATTTCAAAACCCATCTTGTCTTTCCTCTCCTTTGTAAATGGATATTTTATCATTGAGCTAAAATATATTTTTCTAATTCAAGGAATTTACATCAATAACCTCCGTAGATGCCTCTTATATTGTTCGTGTACACAAAATTTGCATCATAGCAAGGGGAAAGTATTCATGTGTAAAATAAAATATGGCTCTATGTCACCTTGGTTTCTTATTAGGGGTGACAACAGATTGATTTGAGGATGAATATATCCACATCCTCTATAAAAACTCTAATATCAATTTCTCTTTAAATTTAGTGTAGATTTGATATTTTATTATCAAACCTTTCAATCAATAACAAACTCAAAGGAATTTCTATAAATTTTTTGCGAATTTTTCAATTTCAATTTTACTTGTTTTTGTGTGCATTAATGTACAATTATATATATTTATTTAAAATTTGATCTTGCTTAAAAATATAAACTTTTATCATTAGTTGAAAATTAAAAAGTAAAATACACCACACATAGTATATTAAATTCGTATTATAACATTAAAAAAATTGTTTATAAACCATAACAAATAATACAAAACTATTAATTCTCATTAGAAAAAAATTAAAAGAAAATTTAACACACACACATATATATTGATTTAAAATGATGATTCAGATTTTTATTTATTAAATTTGTGTAATTAAAAAATAAATAGAATTGTGAAATTTACGGTATTCTAATATTTATTGATTTTAAATCTCAATCATTAAATTGTATAAATTTAATAAATTAAAATCTATTTTTATATTTAAAAATAGATTTAAGGAGTCCGACTCATATAGACAGACAGATTAAGAGAGAGAGAGAGAGAGAGAGAGACGTTGGGTATTTATTGTGAATATCTCCAAACATTTTATCATAGTAAATTTGTAGATTTAGGTATATATATATATATATATATATATATAAATCTACAAATTTAATATGATAATATGTTTGGAGATATTCACAATAAATATCCTATATATATATTGGATATCCGCAAATATTTTACTATACTAAATCTGTCCAAAACTTGTTAGAATTTTTATTTTTAATCTTAAATTCATTCATAAGAACTCGCTTGAAATATTTTTTGATAGGATTAAGTACCAACTAATTTGTTGGCAAAATTATTATTCTTATTTCTTATTCGTTAAATGTTTTTTGCATGTAAATATTATACTTTGTTGTCATTTTTGTATGTTTAATCATCCAAAACGTTAAAATTTTATTTGTTTATTAATAAAATTTGATGTTTATATATTTCCAATCTTTTACCATTAAGATCTATCTCATTCATTTATCAATTATATTAATTGTTTGAAAAAGAAAAAAAAAACACATTATTTATGACCTCGTAAATTTAACCCTTTAATTATAAAATGCACAAAATTTTAGTACAATCTAACATGTCTTTAATTAAAATTATAAGAAAATAAAAATACAAAGAATTTTACTCTTTAGTATTTTTGTTAAAATTTTTATTTTAGTAAGTTGTATTTTTTAATAAAATTCACAATTAATTATTATATTAAATATAAAAATATTAACAAATATGTATTTGTTAGCCAAATCTAAACACAAAAATTAAATAATAACATAACTTTATTACATTAATTTATACACAAAGATTATATATATAATCATATTATTAAATACCTTCGCGTTCAAATAAATTATGTAATCAAATATATAATCTCACTCAAATTCTAACTCCCGAATGTACAGACAATAGTCGGGGAAATTGCGAGCCAATTAGGGTTAATAAATTTTTCAACTTCATAAAATATGACAAGTCATCGATCCTAGACACTGAATATCAGCCAATGCTATGCCACGTACATCCTATCGTTTATGCAAACTTAATCGATGGTTCCAAACTCAAGAAGCCCAAGTGATGAAGATTTCCAATTTTGATCGTTGATAACATTCAATCCAACAGTCCAAATATCCCACTTCTGATTTCGATTCAACAAAACTAATGGCGCGGATGCCTCTTTAGAACCGTCGATAACGCTAAATCCAACGGCTGACGTTTCTCCTCGCACACCAAATTCCCCGCCCAAAAAGCACAAAGTGCTCCCTCCCTCTCACAGACACCCTGCCTTCCCCCATATTTCATTATAATAGACCAACGGGGAATACAGATCAATCATTGCCAATTCGTAGTACCTGATTTTCTTATCAATTTTTCGCGAAGATGTCTGGACGAGGCAAGGGAGGCAAGGGATTGGGCAAAGGAGGAGCCAAGAGGCATCGTAAGGTTTTGCGTGATAACATTCAGGGTATCACAAAGCCTGCTATTCGTCGTTTGGCCAGGAGAGGAGGCGTGAAGAGGATCAGCGGTTTGATCTACGAGGAGACTCGCGGTGTCCTCAAGATTTTCTTGGAGAATGTGATTCGGGATGCTGTGACCTATACGGAGCACGCTAGGCGCAAGACTGTGACGGCTATGGATGTTGTTTACGCACTCAAGAGGCAAGGAAGGACTCTGTATGGATTCGGTGGTTAATTGGGTTGGTCTTTTAGGGTTTTGGTTGTAAATCAGTGAACCAGTGGTGTGTAGTGTATTTAATTAGAGATAATTTGGAGTTTGTTTTCTTGTTTTTGTTTGGTGCATTATCGGAAAATGTAATGTGTTTTTCCCGTTTTAAATGAAAATTAGTCATTATGTGTTGATTTTTTTGTTTTAATATGTGAATCATTTGTGAGTGTATCTATCGGTTGCCTGAAACTGGATCCAAATTTGCGTAGCAATTCCTTCATACTCCCAGTGGTGTCGATTGCCAAAGGCTGTCACAAATATATGAAAGACTTCTATATTCTTCGCTGGGTCGGGTAGCCCCTTAGTCTGCATGAACTCCTTAATCTAGTGGCAAGCCTGCAACTGGTAGGATTTATGTATTGCACGTATTATACAAAAAAACATTTCAAAATTTCTCGTTGTTAAAATCTCTATCACGATAGCAACATTTTAAATCGGATCCAAATGACACGACACACTTTATGTATTGCCAGCTGAGTTGTTGCTGGATGATGCAACGGTGATACATTTCTATGAACATGAGAATCAACAAAACTGAATAATTCCTGCTAGTCGTACAGACTTTGGCTATAATATACACTGTATTGCTACTACGAACATAAACTTGAAACTAACATAAATTTCAGAAGTTCAAAAGTCAAAACATATACAAGGAACTTGAAATACTTGTTGATTCAAGTATAAAATATAAATTATTTTAGTGCTGTTGATACACGTAAATAATATGTTCGTGCCCTTTCTTGTGTGAGATTTATCTCCTCGTAAAACAGCAGGGGTATCGAAATAGTTATTTACGAGTGACATGATTCTGCTATCATTTAATATGTCCCCTCTGTAATTCCAAACAATGCGGGCTTTGGCTATAAACTTTAGAATTCATGGCGGATGCTTCCTGTGGTAAGTTCAAAGCAGACATGCTCCTGTCGCTGACGGCGAAATTGGAGCAGACCTGTCAAGAGTTCCACAAATATCCATGACTTGCATTTAATCGCGCAAAGGCACAACAGAGATGCATAATGATTTGTTAAGTCTTACACACGAACCACCGTATCAATGACAGAACAAGACAAATAGACAAATCTATCCGCAATGATACAAAATTCCATCAGCAACAGCACAATATCAACAGTAAGATTAACAAGGAAAAATAAAAGTTCATCTCACCTGATTCAGAGCAGAAGCCAGGGATTAAGATTTTATTGATCAAGGCAAAACCGTTTCTTTTGTTGCAGCAGACATAGGTAGTCTGCTCAAGTTATACAGCAATAGTTCCATCTCTAATTAATTTGACCAGAAGGGGTGGTGATACCGTAGAAAGGGGAAAAAAAGAAAATCAAGATAAAAGTTCCCATACAAATGATTGATGTCCTACTTCTTTTAGGACATATTTTTTGGCACACTACTTCCTTGTAAATAAGTAAGCATGTTGATGTAAAAATACACATACTTGGTTTCAGGCATCCTCAAGCTGGGAATGCTCAGCAAGCAAGCTAAGGAAGAAATCAGGCAATCATTCCATCTGTTTGTTTTGCTTTTTCATGGTACTTCTCCAAGTGAGCATCAAGATCTTCTAAAGAAAGGTTTGCCTTTCCACCTTGACCTCTACCCCGGCCACGATCCCCCCAGCCTCCACAGCCACCTTGAGTAGGCCTTCCAACGGTACCTCTTCTCAGGTGGCTGTTGCATTATAAAATTACAACAATTTTTCAGTTCCATGAAAATGAAACTTATATAAAAAAATTTTTGCAATTAAATAAGGTAGTAGTTTAAGATGCAAAACCATTCTCTCTTTCTAATACGAATAGTAGTCATATAATATTCAAAGATACCATGCATCCAACAAACAATCATGTAGGCCCTAAAATAATTTTTGAGACCTGAGAGTCAGAATCAATTGAGTTAAGCACAATGAAAAATTTCAGACTAATGTAAACAACTTGATGCTTTTCCTCATTACCTTTAACATAATATTAAGCTTATGAGCACATTTAGAAATGAGTTTTTCGATACTTCTCATAAGCATGATGATGCAAAAGTGTTAAGAATGTGAGAAGCAAATCAAGAAAAAATATAGGACTAAAGCATTTCATGGGAAGTTTTTATCCAACCTTCTGGAAGCACAGTTTTGATTTCCATAGTTCAAGACGCAGCAGGTGTTGCAATAATTTTTCCAGCTCTCTCAATTTTTATTGGTTTTCCATCTAGTTGTACATTGTTGTATTGCTTTACAGCTGCCATAGCATCTACTTGTTGCGTGGAAGAGATGTACATATAGGTACAAAACGACACAAAACAATAACTGAGCAAAGACCATGCTAAACTTGATACACTACCTTTGATCTTCCACATCTATCAAAATGAACAGAATACCGCTTAATGTCACCAACCACTGGAAAGAGTTCTGCGCAAAAGTAGTACAAAATTTGAATCAGAACTTCATATGCAAGGGCCTTCCTAATTGACCAGTAGTGCATGGGTACATAAGGTAAGAATAAATAAATCAAAGATGCCCAAAATCATTCTTTATCATAACTCTCTTCATACCACTAATTTAACTTCTCATAACATCTTTCCTTGTGTTTATGCTTAACATCCAAGGCACAGCGGCTAAAGCCACTTTTACTTAACAATTAATTTTATCAATTATCCACTCAACTTGCACTCAACAATTAGCCATTTCATTCCCCGCAACTGTTACTGTGAATGACAACTCAATCTCAAACATACCCTTAAACTGCCAAGCAAACTTTTATCATTATCCATAGACGTTTTAAAGATGACATACAAGTAACTAAGAGCACTATCATGCGATCAATCCAACGTTATCAAACCAATAAATAAAGGTTTTATGGTCACCGATTCTTTCAAATTAAAATTATCAAATTATTTAAAACAACAAACAAGAGCAAGAAAAGAAGAACAAAACATGCTTGACATGAAAAAAAAAAAACCAGAAATAAAAGTATTACCTTGATGTCTTCATTAGAAACCCCATAATCCAAGTTTGAAATATAAAGTTTGGATCCAGTCTCAATGGAAGAAGATCGAGCCGGTGCGCCATTCACGAACATATCGTGTGAAAACGTGGCAACCGAAGCTTGGACCGGCTATATTACAAAAAACACTCATTTTTAGAGTACGGTGCCGTCCGATTGGTGCCACGTTTGAAGGGCCAACGGGCGGAACCGAGGCCCGAACCGCGGCTGCCTTTACCTCGAAAACTGAACTTCTTGTTGGATTCGACGATGTCGTCGAGAGACGTGTTCAAGGGGCTCGTCATCTTTGGAGAAACTTCACTGAGTATCAAAGGCTGTAAGTAAGGCAAAGAGGTTGGGTTTATGAGATTTCAGGCAGGGTTTTGCCGCGATGGACATGGGAAGAGCTGAAGGCGAAAGAAGACAGACACCTTGGGAAGACAACATGTAAACAAATAATTATTATTTACTTAGAAAATCAAACGGTGTCGTGGGTTATCACGTCAGTCTAATAACTGTTTTATTTTTAAAATCATAATAAAATTTAAAAACTGTATCGTTTTGATCAATTTTAACAAACAAATCTCTATTGCCATAAAACGTCAGCAGCCTCCGAGGTTCAAACAAAAGAATTCCTTCCTTTCTTTTGTTGTTCTCTCTTTATTCGTTCTTATTTTCTCTTTCTCACTTCTTTTCATTCCTTCAAACTAATTTGTATTGCATTAGAAAAAACAAAACAAAACATAGTGTTGAGATTAAAAAAGCTAATGTTGGATTTACTTTATCTATAATTTTAATTATTATTAATTTTGTGCAAAAATGTTATTGCTAGAGATGTATTCACTTGATACATTCAATAATTTGCTTATGATTTTTAATATGTTTACATAAAAATATTAAAATAAGTACATATTTGCATAGTTTTTAAACTTTGAAGGAATATACATCAAGAATTCCAGTAACAGTCGGGGTATTGCATAAATAATATGTAAAATATAATCTGTGCCGATGTAATGTAACGATGTTGTAATCTACAAAGCTTTCTTTCTGGGGCCATTATGAAATTAACGGACCCTGTAACCATTAGTTTTTGTACAGTGAAGTTCGTTTACTTTAGGGCTTGGCCCGAATTGACCACATGGCTATATATCCATTAACGTGAGAGACTGCTGTAGCCCTGAAAAATGAGCTTCAGAGTGTGGCCCCCAATTTTTCTCTTTTTAAACCCCTTTTTCTGAATCATCAAAATATTAATTTATTCGAGAAAGAGAAATGACAATTTCTTAAAATTTATTATCACAAAGTGATTTGCCATTGTTCAATTAGATGATGAATTTGGTAAATGTAAAATTTTCTCAATTTTTTAAGGAAATAAATATAAAATTTTGTAAATTTTATTTCCAAAATTTGGAAGGTGAAATTTGCAATCTATTCAACATATTTAAACAAATCAAAATATTATAACCTCTAATTAATTTTAACCTTAAATATAAAGCGATAATACGGTAGACTCACAATCCACAAATGATATAGTTTTAAACTAAAATAAGTAAAAAAAAATATTTTAAATTTCTTCAAATTTAATTGGATCCAATCCAAGTCCTAAACCATTGTTGATTATCAATGACAAGCGGCATTACGTGTACTCCTCTTCAAACGTCTTGAGGCAGCTGAAGACACAGAGGCCAATGTAAAATTGGTTACATTTATTTACTTTTCTTTCTTCCTATTCGACACTCAAATAACAATTAATAATAAACTTTGAAATTTCAAGAATCGTGTTCGAATTTGAGAGCGGATAAGAATTCAATGAATTAATAATGAACTTTGCTATTATTATTAATACTATGGGATTTATTATTATTATTAGACTAATTCTATTTCTCGTTAGAACATTTTTTTTAAAATCTTGGTCGCGTTGTCCAAATTCAAACCGATTCCTATTTCTGATGAATCCTATGAATTTTTTTAAAACATGAAAAGTGTGGAAGATGTTGTGCCTTTTTATTCCACCTAGTCATTTAGTTTCATTTTTTCTTTTAATTTAAAAAATTAATGTGATTATTTAATTTCGCTTTTATTTTTTTTTATGTAATATTAATTGGATTGATTTTTTTAGTTTCCATCAATCTTTGTCATCAAATTATGAACGAATCAAACAACCCTTAATTAATTTCATTCTTCAACTGATCTTATTAGTATCTCTAAATATTCTCATAATCTTGGTGAATATTATTACAGCTTCATTATATATCCATCTTTTGCTCTCTTCCTTTTGGCCTTCATTATCTTTTAGCAAATTTCAACCATATAATCATCATTTTCAAAGTACATCCGCATTCACATTGTATATAGATTCTTCATCCCATTCAAATAATTGATTCCAGGTTGTGGGTGACTCGACACCAAAGACTTTCGTGAAAAGGAGCATTTACATTAACACAAATTAAGATAGCAATGTTAAAACTTGGCACATATTATAGGGTGATAATCCAAACTTATTTTTCAACTATTGTTGATAACTCTTAGCATTGAATTGAATGTCTATAAAGAAAGAAGGCCTGAAGAAATTGGATTAACAATGATTACTGCTGTATTCCTTACTTTTTTTCTGCATTAGGTCATAATTTTTCCCTTATATATTATATTTATATATTTTAATAGGCTTATTCTTTTTCTTTGGCTTATCCTACGTTGATATATATATATATATATATATATATATATATATATCTCAATGTAGGATAAGCCAA